>WNWU01000053.1:1481707-1542332 GCA_012654045.1 Ptyas mucosa
TTGCTGTTTATTGCATTTTAAAATGTTAATAGAGTTGTGTGGATATGCTGGGGCACACACTTGCATGTTTGATTTTCATTAAAGGTTTCTTGCCTAAAAACATGTGTTGAAATATTAAAATAAAGAAATGAGTTGCTGCAACATGCTAAATACGATAACAGCTAGAAAAGCTAAGACAACAATAAAGTCAGTGACATCTATAGGAGTGAAAGGATAGGGTTGTGTCAAACAGATAATAGTCGAGAGACATATTGTTTTATTATAATCAAAGACTTGTCTCTTTTGTTCATGTGTCAGTATCCCCTTCACTTGAGGTGCCTCAATTATTTTACCCTTTCTCCCACCACAGGCACTACTGAATAGTAACGCTAGCAAATAGCAAGGGGAATATAACTTACTGCAAAACTATATATTTACTAAAATTTACTGCACGTGTGATATTTCCAGTAATGACATCACAAGTGAAATGCATCATCACCTAGGTTTTCTGTAAATCTCACTTCATGCAGGATTCTGTAGGAATACAGATAATTATACCCATATCTATATGGGTGACCTGCTCTATTCCCCCCCCCCTTGATCTGTCCTATCGATTCAATGTATTTAAGGAAGGTTGATGTTGCCACCCTTCAAAGATTGGTAGAGTTTAAGGAAACAAAGGAGGAGAAATGGGTCTCTTTTCATGTGTCAAAAGAACAAATTCTTGCTTTTTCACTTGACATCAAAGGTTTTCTATAAAGTTCTGTATCAGAGGTGGTATTCAGTAGGTTCTGACCAGTTTTGGAGAACCGGTAGTGGAAATTTTGAGTAGTTTGGAGAACTGGTAAATACTTCCTCTGACTGGCCCCACCCCCATCTATTCTCTGCCTCCTGGGTCCCAGCTGATCGGGAGGAAATGGGGATTTTGCAGTAACCTTCCCCTGGAGTGGGGAGGGAATGGAGATTTTACAGTATCCTTCCCCTGCCATGTCCACCAAGCCATGCCCGCCAAGCCAGGCCATGCCCACCAAGCCACGCCCACAGAACCGGTAGTAAAATTTTTTGAATGCCACCAATGTTCTATATGGAATATTTAGGCATGGATATCTGAGTTGAATAATTACATTTTATTATTTTGCTTCCTTCAGAGTAAAACCAGATAGTGGTAGTATGGGGGAGAAAATCACAAATCAAGTCTCTAACAAGAATGACCTCTAAACAACTCCGGTTGTTGATATATACCAACAAACCCAAACTTTGGCTCAGATACGTAGACGACACCTTCATAATCTGGCCACACGGGAAAGAAAAACCGGACAGCTTCCTCACACACCTCAACAGCCTACACCCCAAAATACAGTTCACCATGGAAACAGAAACGAACAACCAACTTCCCTTCCTGGATGTCTTAGTCTACAAGAAATCCAATGGCTCCCTAGGACACACCATCTACCAGAAAAAAAAACACACAAACCGCTATCTGCACGCACTCTCACACCACCACACAGCACAGATCAACTCCGTAACCAAGACACTCATCTCCAGAACAAAACGTTTAGCTGATGAACAACACCTAAAAACCGAACTACATACTCTCACTAAAGTACTAACATCCAACAGATTCCAAAGAAATAAGATTACCAACTTAATCCAAAAAAGAAACCCCCACTAAAATCCAAGACAGAGAACAAGAACACGGCAAAGCCCTCCTCCCATACATAAAAGGCACCACAGACAGAATTAGCAAGATCCTCCACAAACACAACATCAAGAAAGCATTCTGCACAAACCAAAAAAATTCGACCATCCTAAGAAACCCCAAAGACAAAATTGAGTTAGAAAACCAAGGAGTATATGAAATCCCATGCACCACTTGCCCCACCACATACATTGGACAAACCAACAGAAGAATAAGTGCACACATTGAAGAACACAAGAACTCAGTCAGAAAAGAGGAACCAACTTCTTCCCTGGTCCAACACCTTAAAGCCACAGGACATGAAATTGACTTTAAAAAGACCAGAACCATCGCCAAAACTGAACACTTTAACAACAGAATAATCATAGAAGCCATCGAGATAGAAAAACACCCACACAGCATGAATAAACGAGATGATACTTCCCGCCTACCAGCCATTTAGAAACCCGCCCTCATTGACAAATGAGTCCCTAACACAAAGAATGACACCAGACCCATACTCACGAAAACCACACAGGATATCACCACCACACTTCCACGCAAAAAGCAAACCCAGACCCACACCGATGATGAGGCACGACCACAGACCAGAAGCCAGACCACAGCTGCATCATTGGCCACTTTAAACCCCTCCAATCCATACATGAAGCAAACTGACACCCACCATGAAGATGTGGCATGACCACAAACGTGAAGCCAAACAACAGCAATGCAGCTCACCAGCTCAAATCCCCCTGCAACTCAGACTAATCCGAGCACAGCCAAGCCCCCACCCAAACAGAGCACACCCCCCATCCAATCAGAGCACAGCCAACCCCCCATCCAATCAGAGCACAGCCAGGCCCCCAACCAATCAGAGCACACCTCCACCCAATCAGAACACAGCCATGCTCCCACCCAATCAGCTCCCACCCCCACAGGCAGTTAAAAGGAAGAAACAGCTGCGATCACACATTGCTCCTGGAAGCACGAAGCCGAGAACACTAGCCTGAAGATGCCTAATGAGACTTCATCGAAACGTTGCCAAGACACTTCCAATTTTACGCAGGAGAAAACCCGAATAACCAAAGACCTACATACAAATACCCGCGAAAACCTCAGAAAACACACACACACACACACACACACACATACACACACACACACACACATACATATATATACATACATACATACTGTGTGTGTGTGTGTGTGTGTTTTCGTAGATTTTCACAGGTAGAGGTATGCAAGTTTTGGTGTATTCAGGTCTTTTCCCGTGTAAGATTGAGAGTATCTTGGCGATGTTTCGACGAGGTCCCACTCGTCATCTTCAGGCTGGTGTCTTCAGCTTCGTGCTTGTGCGAGGAAAGCGTGATTGGAGCTGCCGTCTCTCTATAAATACTGGTGGGGAGGTATGGGGCTCTGGCTTTGTTGCTGTGAGCGGGTTGGTTGCCTGTGTTGTTACATCTTGATTAGTTGATGGAGTTGATGTTTGCAGATTAGTCAACTGTTTTGTAACATCCTGTGTGGGTGAGGTCCTTGATGTGTGCCCATTAGTCTTTTGTGTTTTAACGACCTGGGTAATGGGCTGTGTGTTAACATCCTGCATGTATATTTATGTATACACACACACACACACACACACTCGCACACCACTTCAATACCTTACAGTGATTTATATTTCTTGAGCCAACTTCATTTTGTGTCTGTGAGAGAGGTAGAATAATTCATTTTAAAAAAGAAAGAAAATAAGCTTGGCAATATTTTTCAAGACTAGAAAATGATATTACAGAAATGTATTGCCTACACTGTCTTCTAAGGACAAACTGCAATACTCCACTATTTTTTGATATCATTGTTCCATTTTATATATAAAACTTTTGCCAATTCCTTTATTCAAGTCAAAAAGAAAATCATTAAACTACCCCTCATCTGGACCATCCTCCCCCACCCAGAGATAGATAGATTAGATGGGTGGATAGATTAGATAGATAGATAGATAGATAGATAGATGATGGATGGATAGATAGATATATAAATCTAGATCTAGATCAATATATTTTTATGTCTTGACTACCTATTTTGGTTTCCTATTTTTCCAAAATAGACCTAATTGGATTAGTTTTTTTTTTTCGCATTAGAGCAGAAATCTACAACAAAAGGAGGAGGAAGCCTTTCTTTGGCCCTTCCTTCTTTCCATCAATAACTGAAGTCACTCAAGTCTCAGATCTCAGCTCATCTGCTTGTTGGAAGCTTTCACACTACATAACTTTTTGCTTATTCCAGAGAGAGAACTATTTGAGGCACCTGACAACATACTCCTCATTGACAGGGGCTGAAGGTGGTCAGTGTGATCCTCAAAATGGCAGAGACCTGTGAGAGTCTTCACTGAATTGGATTTGCAGTTCTATCCCCAAGAAGACTGCTGGACTTGGCCTCTAAAAGCAGAAACCCTTCTGCCAAGAATGTTGGCTTCTTAGACTTCCTAGGTCTTTGCAACAATGCCACTGAATTGAGTTTTACAGGCTAGTAGTGCCAACTGGCTTCATCGGAGCAGCTGGCTCCAAAAACAGCCACCTATCCCAGCTCCAGTGGAAGCCTCATTTCAGGAAACCAAAGGGAACCCTGAATGGGCCCGGCCAAAGAACACCAGCAAGCACAATTGATAGGGACTTCCATCTTCCTTCACCTCCTTCTGTTAGAAGCTTCATCTCACAGTGATATTTGAAAAGGGAAACTGTGCATTCAAGCTGTTTTTAAAAAGTTACTTTCCCCCCATTATCTCTGTCTTCCCCCCCCCCCCCAATCCAGAAAGATTCTATTTATTCTCTATTCTTGAATCAAATAGTTCCTGTGCAGAAAATATTTCCTGCTTAGTATACTATTATTTCTTGCATTTCTTTCTTTATGTATATGTAGAGTGACACTATGTGGGAAACTCAATTCATGGAAACAAATGAAGGCATCAGCACAGCAGTTCGTATTCAGAAGAAAATTATGAAGGATTTCTAATATGCCTGTTCCACAAACAAATAAACCTCCAAAATGAGCCAAAACTTAAATGAGCGTTACAGGACTATCTAAATTTCTGGACCTATAATTAGTGATCTATTAAGAAACAATTTTAAATAACTTCCTGTGCAAAGGGAAAACAGCTGCAAATGTTGAAATTCCTCCAGAAGAGTTGATATCACAGTGATAGTCTCAGAACAGCAGGTTTCCTAGTATCAAACAGATTTCATTATGAGTTCAGATGCTCCAAAGCACAGTGTGGGCATTTCTGCAATTTCTGCTTGATTGAGTCATTGGCACACACAGTAAATGTTCAAACTTGGGAGCTGGATTTCAATCTTTCTACATGCTGGGGGCTGCTCCTGGGACAAACACAACTTATAATGCCTCTGCTTCATTGTTGAGAGCTTTATTATCTATTTCCAGCATGAGGCAGCATTATTGTTGAATGAGATGCTGGAATCTATTATTATAACAAAACCTTTCCTTGCAATTACCCCCTCATGGATGAATTTTAAAATAATATTTAATAAAGACAGGAGCAAGATTTACATTCAAAGCTGGTCTGTCATTCAACCGGGAGATGTCAGCTACTTTGGAAGACACTGCTGGAGGCTTGAGGAAATGGAGGCAGGAGCTGAAGTATGAATGGTACATGCAGCTTTGAAGTCTGCTACATTGTGGGTGAACATCATTTGTGCTCCACCCCAACCAGCAAGACATCAGATAAGATCAAATCTTTATTATGTTCAGAGACCAACCTCAAGCCAGATATCTTCTTTTGACACTGGTGAAGTTCAGACGAGTAATTTCTTCAGTTCAAGTAAGAAATTATTAACATTTTCTTACAGACGTAGAAGAAACTGTTTTCTCTAACAGCATTCTGACTGCAGTCTGATAACTGAGGCCATTAGTACAATGATGCAGGCTTGGTTCAGATTATCATTCACATTAGACACCCAGTTGGGCTTCAAGGCCTTGTGTACCAAATGTTGGCATCCTTGCACTCTTTATCTTCCAATGCTTGGAGTTCGTATGAAGGCAGAACTGGTTTATATCTCCAAACTCAAGGAGTGCTGGCTTAATGTCATCTAAGGAACTAGGATAAAATTCTGGTTTCTCTACTGATATCCAATTCTGTGCCTTATTAACAAGTGGGAGGGTAGCTTAAAAGCAGAACATGAGGAAGAAAGAGACTAGGATTGAGGGCTTGTTCAGACATTACTGTAAAGGTTTATAATGTCTTAAATGACCATCCAAATAAATCTACAGCACTGCTGTTTATCTCCACAAGAGAACAAAAACAAATGCACTGAATTCTCACAAAGCAGGAAATGCTTTGTGTTTTCATGTTTTGCATGAAAATCCCTGCTGGATCTGAAAATAAACTATATCTCATTCTTCTTCAGCTGAGGCTTGTTCTTATTATCTAGCGCTGTTTGACTCCCATGAACCAATAGATACTTTATTTCTGCCATTCGGAGCTGGTTAGTTTTCCTTTTGTGCATCTTTCTTATTTTCCTGCCTTTTTCAGATTAAGAAAAATAAATAAAAACAAATAAAATAGAATAAAATGAAACAATCATAAATGAAAATATTTTTAAAAAATATTTTACCTCTTAACTGATTTCTTGCAAAGATACAATTCAAGCCTAGATTGTCTCTCACTGCTTCCACCAAGCTCCATAAACCTTAGTTTGAACCAACAGAATCTTTGGTGGTAAGCACAGATCCATGAATTTGGGGGAAAAATTTTGAGCATGACTCTCAAATATATGCATGTATCTTCCAAATTTGCATTCAATCTAGCAAATTATATTTTTTTTGCTGTTGTATCTGTTTATTTTCTAATGCTGATGTTTTCATTGGCTGATTGAGTGTTGGGGAGGGGAAACCAAGGGGAGAAGATAATAATGGGATAAATAAAGCATTTGCTAAGTATGGTGAAGTGATGTTGTTTGCTAGGATTTGATGGAGAGTTTGAAAAATGTTAGACAACTGCTTGGGGATTTGGAATATTTGAAGAGATGTAATGTTGGCCTGCATACTGGTTTGGGATCAAGATTAGAATACCCTAAAGTAAGAGTGCAGCAGATCTCCATAGGACGTTCAAGCCTATCAAGGGAGAGACTGTCAGAGTCCACCCAGATTCTATTCAAGGAGCAATGGCAGTTATGGTTAGGAGGCCTTTCACACAGTTACATTTTGCGCAGCCATTCCTGTAATGGGAAGCCCTGCTCATAATCATTCACAACCTCATTTGATTATATTCTAGATGGGGGCTGCCACTGACAAACATTCAAAAATTTTAGTTGGTCAAGAATGTGGTAATCCTGGTAGTGATGGATATTATAATATACCCTTATAATAGACCCTTCATCTAAATGTCCAGATGTAATTCAAGGTGCCAGTTGTCACCTTTAAAGCACCACAAAACATGATTATCTAAGAGAACATATTCTCCATATTTATCTGTCCACCACACTAGATTGAATAGCATCAATTTCACCTTGAACTGTGTGTGATGACTCCCCCAGATGCTTCCCCAGAAACATCTCTAGAAATAAGCTCAGGGAGGATGTACCAGTTCCTGGCATGTCAAGAGCTGAGTTGAGTGAATGGCTCTGAGCAGCCATCTGTGAGGGGGTTGGCTGAAGTGCAGCAACAACAAAACAGTCCCAAGGGTCCAGGTGGGGCAAGCATGCAGCTGCAGCCAGTCAGTGATGAAGACTGTCTTCTGCATCTGATCCAAGAACATGTAGGTAGAGAAAAGGCAGGAGCAGAGAAGGTCATCCAGATTACTCATGAGGAGAAAGCCTCACCCTTCTTGGTGGGCTGCATAGGAAGCACAGTAGCTATTAAGCACAGTAGACAGATAGAGGCAATGCTAGGAACAATCGATTTGTTTCAATGGTGGGTTTCAATTTTTTTTACTACCGGTTCTGTGGATGTGGCTTAGTGGGCATGGTATGGCTTGGTGGGCATGGCTTGGCGGGCTTGGCAGGGGAAGGATATTGTAAAATCTCCATTCCGTTCCCAATCCAGGGGAAGGTTACTGCAAAATCCCCATTTCCTCCTGATCAGCTGGAACTGGGAAGCAGAGAATAGATTGGGGGGGTGGAGTCAGAATTTTTACTACTGGTTCTCCGAACTACTCAAAATTTCCACTACCGGTTCTCCAGAACTGGTCAGAACCTGCTGAAACCCACCTCTGCTTTGTTTCCTAGCTGTGTGTTTTCTTGTTGTTGTGATTCCTGCCTCATTTTGGATTGACACCATGCTGTGACTTGGATTGTGTCTTGGAAACTCTGGACTTTTCTTTTCATGAAATACCTTGTGTTATGAATTTAAGTTTCAACTGAGAAACTTTTAAGTGCCTTGTGGACTCTTTGGCCATTGCTCTGTGGACTTGCATTGGTCTGCTTGTGGCTGGACTTAATTGGAACAGTTCTGGGTTTTTAGTGAAGAGAATTGCTGGGGAATATTAATAAACTCACTAAACCACAGTTCCATGTGTGTATGTGAGTGAGTAGGACAGCACTCCCTTCTTTACTAAGCTGCCATCTAATGAGGCCTCAAAAGCAGGCTGTTGGGATAGTTGTCCCCACAGTATGGAACTTCTTTCTCAGAAGAGTTAATCAACCATGTCCCTTTTGGGCTTTATACAAACTGTTAAGACCTAACTCTATCTAGTATAGAGGAGGTTTTCCTATGATTAAAGATGAGATTCATGACTAATGACTGCATGCACACACACACACACACACACACACAAACAAACACAGAGACACAATCTTTGACTTGCAGCTACAATAGGGACCAGAATTTCCATGCTAAATAACTCACAGCCCATTTTATGGGATTTGTTTGCCACAGTTAGATCATTGCAGTTGTTAAGTGAGTCATGTGGTTGTTAAGTGAATCCAGTTCTTCCCCCCACCCCATCCCTCCTACCCCATTGACTTTGCTTGTTGACAGCCAACTGGTAAGATCACAAATGATAATTATATGACCCTGGGAGGCTGCAACTATTGAAAATACATGTTGTCAAGGGCACAAATATTGATCACATGACCGTGGAGATACTGCAATGGTCATAAGTGTGAGGACTGGTTGTAAGTCACTTTCTTTAGTGCCATTTATTTATTCATATCCCATCTTTATAATTTAATCAATAAATCAAGGTGACAAACATATCTACCTGTAATTAACTCAAGGTGGCAAACATACTTTTTCTTATTTTCCCTACAGCAACCCTATGAAGTGAGTTGGGCTGAGAGAAAGTGACTGGCCAAAGTCATCCAGCTAAAGAGAGACATTAGGGCTTTAAAGAGAAAGCGGATGATGTATTTATGTTGTTAGGTATTTACGTACTAGATTTTTCTCTCCCCCTTCTTTTTTGTAAAATACTAAGTGATGGCTTTTGAAAAGCAAAGCTAGCTAGAAATCTTTGGAGAGCCTGGGTACTTTTAGAATATGATCTTCCCCCAAATAGCATTAGAGATCTTTATATGTGTTATGTACAACGTATAGATCCCAATGATATAATCCAGGGGTGGGATTCAGCCGGTTCGGACCATTTCAGGAGAACTGGATGCTAAGTTTACATCTAGTTCACCGAACCAGTAGTTACAAGGACTGGCTGGCCCTTCCCACCCTGCCCCTCCCCTCCCAGGAGTCTCCACATGGATCGGTTTGGGTAAGTGCAGGGTCCGCATGGAAGCTCTGGAAGGGCAAAAAACAGGCTTCCTGGAAGGTCTGGAAGTCTGGAAATGGGCCCATTTCTGGCCTCTAGAGGGCCACCGGAACCTGGGGAAGGCTGTTTTCACCCTCCCGGAGGCTCGAAAAAAGCCTCTGGAGCCTAGGAGTTAAATATTAAATTAAATTATTAAAAACAGACCTCCCGGAAGTTCTGGAAGTTTGGAAATGGGCCTGTTCCTGGCTTCCGGAGGGCCTCTGGAGCCCAGGAGTGGCCATTTTTGCTCTCCTGGAGGCTCGAGAAAAGCCTCCAGACCTTGGAGAGGGCGAAAACATCCCCCCTGCCATGGTGCAGGAGGCCGAGTAGTCCACACCCACCATGGCCATGCCCACCCAGCAACTGGGCACAGAACCGATTGCTAAAATTTTTGAATCCCACCCCTGATATAATCATTGTTTTATATAATAAAGATCAGTTCAGGCTACAAGAAATTGTTGGCACTTGGGACCTTTGTAGGCCTTGGGAACTTTTCATGCAGTTCCAAAGTAGCTCTGCTGAATTTGTTTGAAGCAAGAGTGACCTCCTTGATGGTGGCACTTTACCTATGAAATTTTCTCTTGAGCCAACTTCTCATAACTATGATGGTGTATGTAGGGTGTGGAGAAAGGGACAGTGAATACCTGCTTAAGTTTTCAAAACATTTCAATTCTATCAGTGTTTTTTTTATATCCTGCTCCTAGGTATCGGTTCATTTTAAACCTCATCATGGTGCACTTCTATTTCATGTTTTATCAGGCTATTTTAAGCCAGCATTTGAAAGCTGGAACTATAGTGGCTTTCTCACTTGTTTGGATTGTTGACCCTGCAAATGCTTTTGTGATTTGGGTCATGCATACAAAGCAATCAATTGCCTTCAGGTTTCAAATATTTCTAAACGCTCATCTTGGTTATGGAACAAAAACAGATCAGTGGCATTTAAGGAGTGTTTTATTTCTTCTCATCAGTGACAATTGAAACGCAGATTTTCTATCAAGCAGCACTAATATGCTCCTTGGCAACTTCATTGACAAGAAGTCCCCCCACCTCCAGGGACCTTGATTTAAGTAGTACATATTTTCCTCAGAGTGCATAGAGGAGACAAACTCTTGGCAAAGAGAATAATACAGGTGCCAGCAATTTAAATAGAGTTTTGTTACAACAATGAAGATAATGTGGGATTGGAGATAAGCTTGTGAAAGAAGGACAGGGTAAAGATTCTAGCTTCTGGAATGCATTGAATTGAAGAAGGTTAACCTAAGACTCTGAGCACATAACCTTTCATGACCATCAGTGTAGGTGGTAGCAATCTGGTAGAACACATCCATGAATTAGATTCTTTGGTTTAGATATTTTAGGATTGGAAATTTTCTAGATGCGGTGAAAATGGGGGGAAAGTGAAAGAAGAGCAAGCACATACTCTGGTCAAACCTTTCTAATTTCAAACAATAAGAAGGATTTGTTATTTTTTCCCCAGCAAAATAGCCTCTAGCCAAGATATACTGCTTTTGTGTTCACACAACTTTCAAAACCCTAAACCTAATTTAAATAAAACTATTGTTGGGTTTGCATTACACTTAAAGATCTCATAAAATAATTGTATGATGGCTAACAAGAACAATGGAAATTGACATCTTCAAAGGAGCAAAGACAATTACTTTGCTCTTTTAGAGTATTTATCATATTAGCAATGTAGAAGAGGGATGAAACTAGAAGACATCATGCCAACTAGAAGACACAGCTCAGTAGTGCCAGGAAAACAAGGATGTTCATTAAAACTAGGGGTTGTTATGTATACATAAATAAAGATACAATAAAATATTGATTGCAATTGTCAAGTCTCAACAAATGAAAATGTGATTTCTTTTTAAAGCCACTAAGAAAATTAAAGTGGCAGTGACAAAAAAGTATTAAACAATAATGAAAAATCTACACAGTCTTTCCACCAAAGATTTGTTATAGAATAGCCCTTTTCTCTTGAAAATCTTGGGTTAACTGGGAAAAACCCTTGGCTAGCATTAAGGTAGAATAGTGCTTTGCCATGAATGAGACAGAGCATTTATAAGAAAAGGTTGAGTTCAGTAAGCAGAGCAAACAGAATTATGCTAGCACAGTGTCTTTTCAAGAGCATTCTTGAATTTTTCTAGACATTTTTGGCTGTCCCTCCCACTGCCTCAAAATATGGCTTCATATGGAATGAAAAACACAAAGATTGAACTGGCTTGGCAATACAACATGTGAAAGGAAGCTGGGTTTTCCAGCAGATGGCAAGATGAACATGAGTCAATAATGAGACAACAATAGACAAATGGTATTTTGAGATATATGAACAGGAGCTTACACTGGAGGCCAGATCATATGTTGTAATTGTTTTTGAACAGATCCCATTTGTAACACAGTGGCCAGTTCTTGGCACTGCAATCTAAAATTGACAATAACAAACTAGAATCTGAAGAGAAGGGCATCTGAGATGCTGAGGGAACTGCAATCCAGGTGATATGAAAAATGTTTAACGAAGCATGTTTAGCCTGCAGAAGAGAAGATGGAGGGAAAGTATGGTAGCAGTCTTCAGATATTTAACACAGACTAGGATGTGAATTTCTTTTCTGTTGCCCCAGTGGGTAGGACCAGAATCAATGAGTTTATTTATTCATGTCAGAAGCTTTATTATTGAAATTTTAGGCATAAATATAAGTACAAATGTAAAACATGTAATCTAAAATATATAAAGGCCTAATTTAGGCACCCAGAAGTGTGCAACATTGATTGAATTTTATTGTGCAGTCATAAGGCCCTCAAAAGTACATTGGGTGGGGAACAGGGAACAGGTGTACATGTGTGTAGTAGTCTGCAGGTCTCCACATTCACAGTAGGCAGAAATCTCTAAGTATCCCCATTTATTCAATGTGTTTCTTGTCTGTTGCTGCACCCATGCACAATCTATTTTGTGATTTCTAAACTTCCCAATTTTCTTCATGGCCACGTGCCAGTTCCTCTGCAGGTTCCATCCAGTGCTGAACTTTTGTATCTTTCTATAAGTCCACTCTACTTCTAAATTTATCAAAGGAAATGTCAATCTTAGAAAGCTGTTCCTTTTTTTTCAATCAATGAGCTGAAACCACAGGTAAATAGATTCACTTAGATAGCAGGAGGAATATCTTGACTGAAAGCGAAGACATTCACTTCAACAAAGTGAAACAGGCTGCCTCATGAAATGTGATGTTCCCCTTCATAAAGGACTTGAAACAGAGCTGAAACCTGACTTTTCAGTAGCTTTAGCAAATACTGCACTAAGTGAAGCATTAGATGACCTCTGAAGCCACTCCAAATGCTATGACACTATGAATGGCCTTCAAAACTATTTGCCTTAATCTTACAATTTACTTAAAGTTCCCAGAACTGGAGGAGCAATGTCCTTCATCAAGAGACAAAATAAATATCGAAACTATATCTTTCTCTCTCTCTTTAATTGACAGAATTCTTACTTCACACTAATTGAATTTCTAATTAAAAGCAAATTGTTGCATTTCAATTAACTGACAATCTTTCATTAAAAATCAATGTGTTTTTACTAGTAATTAGCAAAATACACCACTGAGTTCAACAAATCTTCCTTCAAGGTACTTGCCTATGGGGTTGCAGTCATGCCCAGTAAATGCATCTATAAGATTGTACTAGTTGTTTGTTTCAATATCTGTATTTTATGGTACCATTTTTAAGAAAAAGCAATGCCAATTCTTTTGAGTACAAATATTGCAGATGCAATTTTTTTCTGTTCAGAGAAAGAGAAATAATGCTGTTTACATCTGGGCCTCAGTTACTTCTGTAGGTTAAGCAACTAATTAAACAATATGTACTTATTAGAGCTAACGGAAGGAAATAAAAACTTTTGAACATAACTGTCTTCTTCAGGTGCTCTCAAATGAACCATCAGGCAGTTAAGAAACATTTAGGGTAGAATATGCTGACATCTACTATTGGTGCAGATAGTAACGTGGGAATGTTGAGAATGATGCGGTCCAGAATTATTGGAATGGTTTGATTACAATTCTACAATATCTGTTTATATTAGATAAATGTTTAGATTTGATGTTGCAACCAGAGTCTGTGATTTTTAAAAGCATCAGAGTAATCAACATTTATCATGTAAACCCAAACATAATTGGAAGATCCAATCTGGGTTGGTCATTGTGACTAGAGGATTTCTCTTCTGAGCTTTCAAGGCTAGAGAGAAGGTCCCTGAAGATGGGCTCCACCATGAGTCCACAAGCCTCTGGTCCTGGTGACCAACCCAGATTTGATCCTGCAACATTATCCTGGGACATGTATATTCGCCTTCATTCATAACCGGAAGATTGTATAATGAATAACATGTCATTCAATTATTTCATTTAATTAAAACAACCACATCCAGGATATTTCCTAGTTTAGCAAACCTGCCCAACCAAAAATAAACATGCTTAAAATGTAGTAGGTGCTTTAATACCATATAGCACTAAAATGGAGTATAATACTTGATGTTACTCATGATTAACAATGACACACTTTGGAATATTTTGTACCCTAAGAATTAATCAGTGCAACATTCAATAATCAGAGAAAGAGAACTATGTTTCCAGTGCTGTATGAGGCCAGACAAAGGTCCTCAAAGATGTGCTTCTGAATTGTAATTTTTAATATCATAAATTAGGAAAAGTATTACATTTACTTGGAGCAATCATGTTAATTGTAATTCACTGTAATTTCCAGTCAGCTCTAATTTTTTAAAAATCCTGCTCTTGTCCATATTTTTGTTCTGCATAAAAGTAGATAACATACAGTATACTAGTTTGACATGTTGTCCAAACCCAATTATTTTCAGTTTCAACATTTTTAATAGTTTAGCAAAATATAAAACAGAAATACAAAGAAAAGTGAAAATAAGGGTAAAATAAGGGAGGAAAGGGGGCAGAGAGAAAAGTATAGGGTAGAAAGGAAAAAGGAAAAAAAGCATTGACTTCCAACTCCTTTCAGTGTAGGACATTAAGGTAATAACATGAAACCTCAACTGTTTACTTTTATATATTAATATATACTAGCCATTTCTATAACAATAAACCTATCTAATCAATGAAACCCAAAATCAATGTTTCTTTTTTTTTCTCACCTCAAGCACAAAGTACAAAAGCGGTTTCCAAGTAGAAACAAAATTGTATTCTTTTCTTTAATCAAAGCAGTCAGTTTAGCCACCTCTGCTAAAAACCCAGTTATTTTCCTGGAGATCTGACTATGGATTGTTTTTAATGCTGTGGCTATTGGAGGGCAAGTGGGGTTATCATGTGTATTCCACTTTATTTTACTTTAATCAGAGCCTGCCACAAAAACTATGTTCAGTTCTGGGCACCAGACTTTAAATGGGCCCAGAAAAACTAGAATAATTACAGACAAAAGCAATGAGGATAGTTAAGGGAACTAAAATCTAAATCCTATGAAGGGAGACTAAAGATACTGGGAATATTTAGAATATTTAGCCCTGAGGGGGGAAAAAAGAGAAAATCTGATATTACTTTTTAGACCTAAAAATATTGTAATATACTAAAGCAAATTAAGAATTGTTCTCTAACATTCTGGAGTATAAGACATGAAATAAAGGATATTTCTCTCTCTCTCTCTCTCTCACACACACACACAATAGATGAATACCAGGATGTATCCATCACTGCCTGGGCCACCCCATTTTGTACCAATTGTTTTAAATTTTTTGGCAGTGGAAGGCCCCATTTCAATTGCAATCCAAATATCTGCCATTTGGGTAACTATCATTTTGAATAAAGTATGCTAACCTCCTGGGTCTGCTAGTGACGTGAAATAAAAACATTATTTTTCAGGTGTCATTTTATGACAATATATTTGCCATCGGCAAACAGCGAAGTTCAATTGGAATCTACCCTGTTTCCCCCAAAATAAGATATCCCCTGATAATAAGCCCAATCGGGCTTTTGAGCACATGGCCATAAGGCCAAGTACTTATTTCAGGGTTCAAAAAAATATAAGACAGGGTTTTATTTTCAGGGAAACACGGTAGAACAGAAAGAAAAAAAAGAGTCAAATAATGCTTTGCTTCAGGTTATCATTATGATTGCTGAAATAAACAAGCTTCATTAATCATATGAACCTGATAATCCCATTCCTTCACAAATGATGCCAGTCTCTTGCATGTGCTTGCATGTTGAATACCACTAATTGCACGAGAGAAATCTTCTCATACAGGGGTATACATGCATCCATTTTCATTCCAGCCAGGCCTCTGCATTGCTGTTGACCTGGTTTTGTAAAAACTAATATGAATACAGTCCTACATATGTTTACTTTCTTCCTTCAGATATGCATCGAAGTCTCCATTATTAAAATGGTTTCATTGCCTGTATGTAGGAAGGCAGAAATAATAGCCAGAACCATGTATGGTGAGCACTTTGGTTTTCCGAAATCGTGAACAAGAGACCCACGCAGATCACACTGAATCATCCTGACAAAGAGCTTTCCTTTGCTGTGTTGATGCAGCAAAACTGTTGCTTCAAAACTACTTTTAAAGAGTGAAATATTGTGCATTCTTCATTCCACTGGTGAGAAGTAGGTTGCAGTTTTCTTTCTTGAGATACACTTGGAAGGGGTACCTGTCAAATCACACTGAATATCACCTTACCTATAATAGACAAAGCTGAAGGCAAAAAAGGATGTAAAATATAATCATATAAACTAGATGTCATTTTCTTTTCAAATACCCAATTTAGTGAGTTCCAACCACAAAGACGCCAATAACAATACAACTCACTAGACAATAAAGTAATTTCCCAAAACGTAGGAGGCAAGTTTCTGCGTATTTCTGTTCTCAACAAACTTTTGGTGCACACTGAACATTATGTGTCCACAGAGACGTTATTAATTTTCCCCAATGAATTTTCTTTGGCAACTGGAATGCTATGGTACCTAGGCTTTTGCTGTGGAAGATCATGTTGTGAAACAAATCTTTGGATTGAGTAATTCAAAGAGCACTGAATTCCAGTGACTGCTGATGAAAAGTTTCTTTAACTTCAAAAATGCTTTTAACAGAAGGTGTAGAGTGCCATGAAGGAACATTATCAGGAGCTATGACATTTCTCAACAACACATCAATATTTTCTGGAGTCTCTACCTGAATTCCAGTTTCTGAGTAAGGATTGATGGAGCAAAGTTGGATTTCCAACATCAACCTTAGAGTTTGACATAAGGATTTTTTGTTCCTTCTGGTTGTGGATTTTGTTATGAGGACAGTCATGACTGAACCAAAGTTTGGAATTCCATGGAAAGATACTTCTTTGTTTACAGATCTGGATTTCATGTATAACATGACACTATTAACAAAAACCAGAGAATGCCTGTAAGACATGACTGATAAGCCGGAAATAAAGACCTACAAATTTGGGTAGGAAATCAGTATCATCAACACAAAAGTAGTATAAACAGGAACTGCTAACAAACCACAAGACTCCTTGTCAAACACAAACATGAGATGGAGCAATTTACCAATCCAGGAAGCAATTTATCTATCCAGGAAGCACACTTTGAGATGATAGAAATGCCAAGGTAAATATAAAATTGAGGATCAGAAGAATATTGGTGGTATTTCAATGGTTGGGTCAAACCTGATCCATGTCAACTATTAATGTCTCTATTTTTTCAGAAAGTTTGTGTACGAGGATGATTCCTGCTTCTGGTTGCTGTTTTGAACTGCCTTTCCCTACCTCTCCCTCTTTGTGCCTTTTTTCTTCTTCTTCTAGGCGAGTGATATGATTAGAAGTTAGACAGGAAAGAAAGAAAAAGCTTTTGAATATAAGGTGGTATGATTAAAAGCTAGAGTAAGAGATAGAAATAAAGAGAATATTAATGTTTTACATTTTTAGTTGACAAAATGGAAGTAATAAAGAGAAATAGGTGGAATAATTAAATAATGATAGATTGTAACCTAAGATAGATGTGTATTGTAATGGGAATTTCATAAATTGATTGAATGTAATAATAATCCTTAATTTGATCAGTTTTGTTTGTGTTGGAATGTATGGTGCCCAGATGCCACACTGTTCACGCATTGATTTGATATTTTTTTAAAAAAATAAAAAAAATTAAAAAAACTTTAAAAAATCAAAAAGTTCATGTACGAGTTTGGATCAGTTGCTATCTCTTACCCTCATCTATGTCATGGGAATTGTTGCTCTGAAAATAAAAGTTGAAGAAGCCTTCATATATCAGCCTTGATTTCTTAAAACAAACATGGAATGTTACAGTAGAATTGTTAAATAATCCATGTGGATAGAAAATGATTGGTGGTACTTGGATGTATTAATTTAATTAAAGTGAATACTCCTAGATGGATCATAATTATTAAAAGGTTTATATGTTTACTTATCAGAATGTATATTACAATTCATAAAATATTTCCCACCAGATTCTGGATTTTAAAAAATCATTATAAGAAGTCAGCTAATTCTACTTTAGATAAATAAAGAAAGTTCAAAGGAGGTGGTTTCTTAATATTAACATATAAAAAACCAAGCATTGTTTTTATTTTAATTTTTGCAGGGTTTTATTATCATATACACCAAATAAATGTCACATTTTTAATTTGCTTAATACATTTATTCTTTCTCTTTTCTTTTCTTTTCTTTTCTTTTCTTTTCCTTTCTTTTTTCTTTTCTTACAAGAAAAAGGGACTCCTGGAATGGAAATGCCTGAAAATTTTCTGGAATAGGGCTGATGAATCGCTGTAGCAAGAAGACAATACATTGTCATAGAAAAATTAATAACTGCAGTCTGAAGGTTAGCTTGTAAATGGGATCAAGACTTTTGCTCTGTAGCTATAGATCTCAAAGCCTCTAGAATGTTGTTCGCAGCCTTTCGTCATTTATTTTGATCACAGATGGATGGTTTTTCTTTCTCCTTTATTACTCAAAATAATTGAATACTCTATTCTTTATTTTCCACAAGTTTAAATACTTGGCTCTAGGCTGTTAGTTAAGCAAACATCTGATTTGCTTGGGGTATTAGGAATCAGGACAATAAGTTGACTAATGATTTGCTTCAATGTAAACCACAATCAAGCATAAATATTCTTTGAAATTGAAAAGATTATTTCTAGGGAAAAATGTATCATTTAGTGCTTTAATGTCATCTTAAATATGAATTATTCAAAGTTAATTAGATAGCAACTTTGAAAAAGAAGAACACTTAAGTAAGTGATTATTCTGTTAAAAGTGTTTGCTCACAATGGTAAATAATGTTATATATGATGTATTACTTTAGAAAACAAGATTAACCCTTGCTCTGATCCATAATCTTTATAAGTCAGTTCATTTGCTGCTGTCTATAATGCCACAATATTATTCTTTGCTCAAGAAAGGGCATGAAAGGCAAGGGAAAGGATTGCAGTAAGGAAAGGAAGTCTTTGAAGTTTTGAAGTGATAGACACCACTAGATCAACTGGCCTATCATTCACCAAGAAACAAGCCTCTGTAATTGATATAAATGAATTGATTTAATTCAATTGATTTATTGAATTTATCCCACCCAATTAGAGATCTGTGCACCTGAACAGATTACTATGGATGTCTTTTTGCTGGTTTGATAAAAAGAAATCATATAGTATCTACAATCTTTGACACTTGTTATTCCAGATATATTAGAAATATAACTCTTGGAATTCTCAGCCAGAATATATTCTGAAGGACAATATTTCTTTTATCAATGCTGTATTGCTCTGAATTGGCAGTATAGGTAGTTCTCACTTACTGGTCACAACTGGGATCAACCACTTCATTTTTAAAGCAACGTAGTTGTAAAGTGAAACATCACATGACCGCACCTGACTTAAAACACCAGTTCCTGCTGCAGTTGTCAAGTGAATCACCAGTGGCTGCTAAGCACAATGTTACAGAGCCATGACTTGCAGCTTCCTGCCAGCTTCCCCAATGACTTTGCTTATCAAAAGTCAGCTATAAAGACGGTAATGATGATTATGAACTGTGGGACATTGCAATAGCTGCAGTTTTAGGACTAGCCATAAATCTCCCTTTTCAGCAGCATCACAACTTCAGACAGTTACTAAACAAGCAGCTGGTTTTCAAGGAATACTTCTATACATCCAATATGCGTTGTTAGCCATATAGACTGCAAAGTAGCATCTGGCTGAAGTATGGTTAGAGCTGATGAATTTCTAATTTCTGACTAAACCCTGAAATTATAAGCCACTGTGTTAAAGTTCAGCTTCCTATGTTTTTTCATTGTCATGAGTGAAAACACCCCAAAAACAGAGGAGTTCCCTTTGAAAAAATGCAGTTCTTAATTGATAGATCTTCATTTGGTTGGAGCTCAAAACAGGAGCATTCAGATATGAATGAGACTACACAATGATTCCCCCCCTTTTGGGGAGATGCATGTTTACAATGCATTTGGTTGATTGACTGACTTCTATCTGGTTGGTATTATCTCTTAGCAACCACATAGATTTTTCTCGAGAAGGTTGGTTCCTCAGGTCTTTCAACTTGGTTCCTCAGGTCTTTCAAAAATGTACCCATCACTGCTCTAATTGAATCAGTCCATTTTGTTGTTGATGTTCCCTCTGGGAAATGTTCCCTGGAGCATTTCCCAGAGAGTTAGATCATTGCATAATGTGTCCAAAGTATCATAATTTGAACTTGGTCATGTTGCTTTTCACTATTAGAAATTGCAGGCCATTTTCATTTTTTGGCTATCTGACAATTCCACTGGGTAAACCAGATGACAAAATTAATGAACAGGAAGGGGAAAAACAACAACATACTTTTATTGAAATTGGGGACAATAAAGTTTGGAAGCCTGATTATGCTGTATCTCCTCCTCCTTCTTACAGTTCAGTGGCTTTCAAGTATTATCTCACTGTGGACTTTTAAAAAATGCTTCACCCCTTTTTTCCATAGCTCCATCAAGGTCATAAGCCTTATCTCTATGCTATTAGAGTATGTTATCAGCATAAGCACAGATTATTGATATTGATGGCCAGACTGTTGATTTAACCTTGTCTTCTAATGCTAGACATTTTTGTAAGTAGGAATATCTTTTAAGTAATCTTGGATATTGATATTTCTACTACACACCAAATTTTAGTACACTTCTTCCCTCTTTCTTTCATCTTCTTTGAATTAGATATTATTTGACCGCAGGAATCCTTTTATATACTAAACCAAGGATGGAATCTCCTGATCGTTTGGAAGACTTTCCTTGCTTTTCAATATGTTTTCATGTTTAATGTTGTAATACTGCTTTCTCCTAAAAACTCTTTAAAATTCTTTCTTCAGTTTCTTCCTAATATTTTTGGGTTTTTTCATTTTGGTTTTTCTTCTTTGTAATTTCCAAAGTTTGTTTTGACATTCAGTTTACTTTCTTCTGTCTCTCGATCTTTTCACATTCATCCTTCATGACTTATTTTGGTCCATTCCATAGTTTTTTTTTTGCTTCCTGATCAATGACATTCAGGAGTTTAAAGTGATTTCTGATATTCTTCTCCAAAAAATGTGGGTATATGCTTAATATATTGTAGAAATGTGCTGACTTTCTTCTGCTTTAGCTTAACTTAGAACTTGCACATAAGTAAATCATTGGCCATGTCTTTTCTGTTAGGACATGGGTTTTTTTAATTAATATTATTTGTTCATTGAAATTTATCCAAGTATTCTCCTTATTATATCATTCTTGACTACAAAAGCAATATCATTTCTTCATTTTTCCTAAGAAAATATGAAATTCCAGTCAATCTGTATTTGCTGATGTCAAAAATGTCAATCTATAGTTGATTCATTTAATCTTGCACTGTGTTGAGCATTCCCATGTTCATGCTTCTTATGTTCCATGGACCCATTGGAATTCTCTCTTTGCAATTTCAGATTTTCTTTTTTTACATGGCAGCTTCCACAATTATACATCCTGAAGGCTTCAATCTACTCATGTTATACAATTGGTAATCAGAAAGATTCTCAGCTGTTCCTCAGTAGCATGTTGAAAGCCATCTGACTTGAAGGATCCATCATCTGGCACTGTATCTTATTTATTATTTATTAAAAGAGTTTATATGGCCACCCAACTCCCTCTCAATGACTCCAGGAGGCTTACAAAGATAAATCCCAGTAGAAAAACTAACATGGACAGTCAATTTATCTTTCCTAGCCATGTGGGTTTCCTAGAATATAAGGTAGATTTACCACTGCAATCTCCTGAGCAGTATGAAACTATACTTTTGATGTTGTCACTAAAATAATCTTGTGTTTCTAGCTTCCAGCAACCTCCTATGGTGCCTACTGCCCAATATAGGTGTCTGCTTGCTTTAACTGGGCAGCTGGGATGACTTTCACAGCTTCAAAGTCCCAGCTGGATATCAAAATACTTCACTGGATGCACCCATCATTGCTAAAAAAAAAAAAAAAAAGAGGCAGCACAGCAGACTTGAGGAAAGAATAATCTCTATCACATTATTAATCACATATCAGTTTCTGCAGAAGCTCTAATTATTATACTTTATCATAATACAGTCTCCCTCCAAAAGATTAACTTTCCTCAGGCATCAGCTGGAAAAGGATATGGTTGAAAACTATTCTTCACCCAGGAAAAAAACCCTCAATATTCCTCCATATTGAAACCAATTATTTCCTTATCTGCTAAATCATTAAAATATTGCTCCAAAAGCTGTTGAAGTGGGAAAGGGGGGAAAAAATCAGGCAGATAGCACATTAAAAAAAAAAGGCTGGTATATTGCTCTAGTGAATTAGTTTACATAAACAATGAACCTTAAGGCACAAGTTAATAGGACATAAAATTCCTCATCTGTGGGAATCATTCTGTTTTATTGGGGAAATTATTGCTATTAATAATAGTTTTCAATTTGTGGGCCCTTTTTTACAGTCTCCTCTTCCATTTTATGAAACTTACCAAGCAAATCAATAGCTTTCCCCCTTGCATAGTCATGTTCAAAAGGAAATGAAAGAATAAAGAAAATGAATAGGTGTGTATTGTTATGAAAACCAGAGAGCATTTGAAAACGATCCCATCCTTGAATCAATGCTGCCATCCTCAGCCAAGCCTTTGTAACTTTAAGAAGCAGGTTTTTTTGAAGCAGAACAAACTTTAAATATCATTTTCAAGTAATTGTTCAAATTTAATGCCTTACCAAGAATAGCCCTTCTTAAAGCAACACAGTTCTGGAAATTATTGGCTTCCCTAACATACCTGTAATGTTGACAGAATGAGATATTTCAATTTCATTATATAACCATCTCATTCAGCTATCTCAGCTGTGGCTGGTGTGGAAGTGTGGAAGCAAGCCAGCTCATAAATGATTACTATGATCTGTTAGGAAGGTTGTTTAATCTACCATATTTTTCAGAGTATAAGACACACCGGAGTAAAAGATGCACCTTAGGTTTTGCCGAGGAAAATAAGAAAAAAGCTGATTAGCAGGTGGATCAGCCTCCCGGAATACCCCCAATCAGCTGTTCCCAGAGGTGAATTTTAGCAACAGGTTTTTTGGTTGTGAGCTCTGTGCCTTGCTTTTTTTTTTTTTTTTTTTGCTTTTTTTTCTGCCTTTGAAACTTCTGAAATTCTGTTTCAGAAAAAAAACTTTTTTTCCTGCCTCTGAAAGTCTCCGAAACAGAGCTTCAGAAAAAAAGCCTCTGAAGCTCTGTTTGGGAGCTTCTTTTCTGAAGCTCTGTTTGAGGGCTTTTTTTCTGAAGCTCTGTTTGGGGGGCTTCTTTTCTGAAGCTTCTTTTCTGATGCTTTTTTCAGCCTCTGAAACCTCTGTTTGAGAAGCTGGGTGGGGCTACATTTGGAGTATAAGATGCACCCAGATTTTCACCCTCTATTTTTGGGGGAAAGGTGCATCTTATACTCCAAAAAATACGGTATATTGTATTGAACAGAGACTGGCTGATGGGCACAGTGTCATATTGGATAGCAAGAAGTCTTTAACTTTACTCATCAGAAGTTGTAAGATTAGCTGTTGTTATATATTCTTTCATCTCAGCTTAATGTAAACATTTGCAGCAGCAACAACAACAAAAACAGATGCAGCATGTCAACAATTCTGCATATTCAATTTCTGTTACTGCAGTTCAACCATTACCATGCCTCAAACACATACTTATTATAGGATAAAATAATAGTTATGATAAAATTGAATTTCGTTAGGGATTTACAGTTATCATTCAGGTTTTGAACAAATTGCCAGATTCAGCAAGACCTAGCTTTAAGCACGTATATACAAAGAACATTCATAAAACATGTTGCTTATGCATCCATGAACTGAATAAATGAAACCAAACATACATTATTTAATTGCGATTCAGCTAGTATCCAGATGTGGAAGAAAATCTAGAAAACATGGATTCCTTCTATGATTGGAGATATAAACATTGAGGGGATGGGGGGGTAGTGCTGAAATGTATATTGTAACATCGCAGTGTGAACTCCAATTCCTGATGTCCTTGTGTGCAACATTGTAATGCAACCATGAAAAGGCAAAGTATGTATCATTATCATCTCAAAATACATGCTAAACTTAGTGAGAGCTAATCTTGATTAGCTTTGTGGTTTAGTGTGTTGGTCAAATCTAGACCGTTGGTTCTGTTTATGTTTTAGTATATTGTCCAAACTCAAAGAATGAGCTAATTCTATAACCCAGTTAAATATTTCTGTGAATTAAGCCAATTACTTCATTCACAACAGGAGGAACAATGGTGTCACAGTGGCTAAAATTCAGTATTGCAGGCTAACTCTGCCCATAGTTAGGAGTTTGATTCTGACTGGCTCAATGTTGATTCAGCCTTCTATCCTTCTGAGGTTGGTAAAATAAAGACCCAGATTGTTGGGGGCAATATGCTAACATTTGCAAACTGCTCAGAGAGTGCTGCAAAGCACTATAGAGTGGTTTATAACTCTATAATTGCTACTTTTTTCTAGCCACTACTATTGCTACTTAAATCTATGAGAATAAAGATCAAATAATTTCAGAAAATGAATGAAACTGCAGATAGCTGATCAAATGTCTAACACAATACATTGCATGGTCACGAAATGAAGCACATGGAAAATCTTCTGGAAAGCCCAAGGAGATCCTGTAAGAAATGTTGGAGCATGAAGGAATTCCTCTTCAGTGACATATTCCAAGATACCCTGCCCTACTTTCCTTCTCTACAATTAATTAGCTTCTTGTCCAGGTAAGCAGAATACAAAAGAAGGTAGACTATTAGAAATAGACAACATTTTGGAAAGCTAAATAGATCCAATGATTTATTTCAATAAATTCATATTTATTTGAACATGAGTCTTAATCACAATGAAAACAATTTGAAATTGTAAAGAAAAGTTGGGCGTTTTATCTTTTTTTGCCTGGCAGACCGTATATTGGGCTGTAGCCAATCATGGCATTTTGTGGACTAAATAAATCAGACACTAGCACAAGCGCATGTTACCTTTTACCAATAAAAGGGAATATTTGTAACTCAGGGTTGAAATGAGGGATCCTTGGTGCTCTCTGAGCTTGCTTGTTTTCTTGCAGACATTTGGGTAATGAAATATTTGCAAGAAAACAACCAAGCTCAGAGAGCACCAAGAACCCCTCATTTTCCCTTTGCCCAATCTAGAAGGATGAAACCTTCTAAAGAATATTTTAGTCATATGCTGATTAATGTCAGGAACTACCAGGGTTGTAAATTGTATGGATAAGAGTAAATTAGATTTTGTATAATTGCTAATACAATTATTTTGACATGGCTATGTATTGCCAGAAATTGAGTTCAATGTGAGGGATACTCTTATATGAACCACTTAGGTTAAAAATAAGGGGGTGAACTTTTATTGTGCAGTTATGGCAGCCATCTTGAATTTTTGACACACACCTCCCCCCTCCAAAATGCTCCAGAATATTTAATTTTTTACATGTTTAATGCAGTATGAAGCAAAAAGGAGAAGAATGAAGGGACATCTCATTGCATGAACAGACAGATATCCATGTAATCTGCTGAAAGTAATCTGAGAAATATCACATCATTCCTGACCTAACCTAAATGGTGAACATTCAACTTTAAGAATAAATATTTTAGGTTAGATACAGTTGCAAAATATAATGACAAAATAAGGAAAGTGGTCAGTTGTTTTTTTCTTCTTCTTCTTGGATTGGTAAGTACATTTTGAACATATTTGCTTAGAACAAATCCCATAGTCAAAAAGTGCTGCATTGCAAATGTACTTGGGAATAATTCTTCTAGAAATGCACTGGATACATACATGGTTTTTTGAGGAGGGTTTAAGTACTCATAGTTTTCTGGAATGTATAATAGTTGACTTGAATTTAATGCCCCATATAGATGACATAGAATTGATTGATCCTTTTGATGTTAAATTTTTTAAAAACAAAGCAGCTCAGTATGCTTCAAACTTCAAGTGATAAGGGTTTTAGAGAACATTGTGAATGCATAGTACCATAAATCAACCATTATTTTAGATCAAAGGAAGAATTACAAATATTGATATTTTTTTTAGTAAATCTAAAATGAAAACCACGGTAATAACAAATAATAATAATTTCTTTTAAAAGAACAGTTATGTCTTAGTAGCACAGGATTTACTTCTGAGCAAATATATTTAGAATAATTCACCTGACATATATCTTCAGGTGAAAGCATGACCCAATCTTCTTGGTTTGCCCATGGAAACTTTGGTTTCAGAAGGTTGTTGTCTTGGCTTTTCAAGGACTTTTTGAGCAGCGACATAATCATAGTGTCATTCATTCCAGCTTCTAATCACTTAAAGGTGCCAGCTTTCTATCATTTCTTGTCTGTCTGTCTGTCTGTCTATCATCTATCTATCTATCTATCTATCTATCTATCTATCTATCTATCTATCTATCTATCTATCTATCTCTTCTAATAGTAAAACAATTATTCTATCAATAATCAGATAGAATTTGTAATTCGCCTGACAGGTTTTCATAACACATCTAGATAAAATGAGCCATGATGTTTCTCATGAGAATAGATACATTCTAAAATAAATAATTTCCCACCAAATCCAGGAAGAAATCCCAGCCCAACCATATGTGTGAGAATTTCCTGTTTGAATCATCACATCATAACTGAATCATTCCACACCACAAAAAGTTGTCTGGCCTCTTTACAGGAGAAAACCTATAATGTAATCTTAGGGATCAAATACATTGGAATAGTTCTAACATTAAAATCTGGCCACTTGTGACCTGTTTTGCAGTGCTAATTTACATTGTTCATGGCTACCTAAGCCTTAGGAAAGCACCAAAACATAAAAAGTAGCTCTATATACTTTAAAATCATACAGACTGACTTTGAGTTTAAACTGGCAGAAGGCCAAGACTGCAGGTATATAGAATTCTGACAAAAACAGAATACTCCCAGAAATTAAAAGCAGTCATCTCTGGACAGAAGACTAGTGTATATTAAACTCCCAAAGTTTTAATTAACTCAGATGCAGAAGAGTTAAAAAATGCACCAATTACAGTTGGTGCAAACTGGCAAAAGTTAGCTGGAAAGGTTGGCCTATGGAACTAGATCTGAAACTGGAAGAAGTAAAAAAAAAGGGGGTGGGTGGGGGTGGGGAATAGATTCCTAAGAGATTTTAAGGTAAACAGAAGCTGGGAAAAAATAATAAAAGTCTTGATAGACAACTTGAAGACATTGAAGGAAATCAGAATTAGGAGACCTTGAACTAGGGACTGTTAGGGACCAACAAGCATTGAGCCAAACTCAAACATGTAAAAATAGTTGTAGAGTTGTGGGTGCAGGATACAACACATGTTAGTGCCTTGAAAAAAGCAGTAATAGTTTAGTCTGCAAAGCAATGGCTAGGGGGAAAAACCATGGAATAAAACTCAGAGCATAAGCAAGAAAGACAGCAAAACTTATTCATAAGTAAGCAGGAATTTGTCTAAATGGACTTTCACTTTCTATAAATAACAATGGGAGAAGACCAGGGTTTCTTTTGAATGTGTGTGGAAAGAATCCAGGAATATTGATTGGCAGTTCAGCCAATGTGGAGGCAGAGGGCCTGGCCAGTTTCACCACAATAATTTTTACAGAGAATTGATTGGGGGAAGGATCAAGACTTGAAAAACCAACAGCAGAAGTGCACTGGATTCTGATGAACCAAGAAATAGGAGATCCAATCTAAGAGAAAGGATAAAACAGCCAAAAAAAGTGTGAATTTTTATGCCACTTGCATAGAAATAACTGTTGCTATTGGCCTTCTTTTAATGCAGGAAGAAAGTTGATTTATTTAAATATGTATTCTAAGGAGATTGCTTGGTGAGCTGTTAGGTCTGACAAAGTCTCTATGTAGGACACAAGGATATCATCATGAGTTCACTAAATTTGTATTGTTTATTTTTTTGTGCCTAAGTGATACTGCCTGTATATAAGTGTGGTTGCCAATTTTCTAATAAAAGTAGTTGTGCTTTTTTGTTCAGAACTGGAAATCTGGATATTTTTCTGGTTGATATCTCAGAGAAAATTGTCTTTTTGAGTCTTCCTCTCTCCAATGGTCAGAGATTTGGCTGAGGTTTTGTTTAAAGCAGGGGTGTTCAAACTTGGCAACTTTAAGATTTGTGGACTTCAAATGCCAGAATTCCCCAACCAGCTATGCTGCCGGAGTGATTCTGGGAATTGAAGTCCATGGGTCTTAAAGTTGACAAGGTTGAACACCCCTGCTTTAAAGTGAGGTGGGGGAAAAAAATACAGGGATTTCCCTTGAGAGATCTTTGAAGGAACCAACTCTTCAAATTAAAAACAGTTTTTATATTTTAAAAAAAAAGACTAAAAATGGTGGAGGCTTTCTAACAAGTTATTACAAATTCCGAGATATTGCATGTGGCAGGTATACAATGTATGCCTTTCTAAATGCTTATTTTCTGCACTCGTTTATCTATATTTAAAAGAAAAAATATGACATGCTTTGCTGATCTAAGCAGTCACCATGATCATAAATTATATGTTGAAAGAAGTAGCACCTATTCAGTGAGAATCCAATAAACCAATAAAGATACCAGGGCTAGAAATATTATTAAGAATTATAGAATTAATTTCCTGCCCTCTTCAGTGCCTCTTTACGACCCAAACAGAAAAGTCATCCCACAAAGAAAAGATAAATGATTAAAATGATGCTCCTTCCATAGTAAGCTTATAAAAAGTATGGGGATTTCAAAACTGTCATTATTTCCTTGATATTGCCATACAGTTTTGTCATATGGCTACAGTGCTCTATTGGGAAGCACACAGTTTTCAAGAAAGGCACTTCCATGCTCTGTTTTTAGCACCAAAAAAGGATGTCCTGGTGTTCTACATAAAACAATCCTGGCTTGGGCTTGATATATGGAACCCTTCTATGTAACCAGAGGTGGTATTCAGCAGGTTCTGGAGAACCAGTAGCAGAAATTTTGAGTAGTTTAGAGAACCGGTAAATACCACCTCTAACTGGCCCCTCCCCCATCTATTCTCTGCCTCCCGAGTCCCAGCTGATCGGGAGGAAATGGGGATTTCGCAGTAACCTTCTCCTGGAGTGGGGAAGGAATGGAGATTTTACAGTATCCTTTCCCTGGAGTGGGGTGGGAATGGAGATTTTACGGCATCCTCCCCCTGCCATGCCCACCAAGCCATGCCCACCAAGCCATGCCACGCCCACTAAGCTATGCCACACCCACCAAGCCATGCCCAGAAAACCGGTAGTAAATTTTTTTGAATCCCACCACTGTATGTATGTAAACCTTTTATGGCAAATGCTGTACATATTTATAATCTCTGTACTGTGCTGAATACTGTACCTATTTCACAGTACAGAAAATATTTAACAAAACAATGATGAAAATATGTGCACCCTGAGGTATTCTCCATATAAAATCTTAGGTTTACCCACCAGTGACTTATTTAATTGTAGTTTTTTGAAGTGATGAATGTGATGATATAAGAAAGCTTGATTGAGAAAATATAGTACCTAAAGGATATGCAACCATTTGAAATCTAGACTTTATCTGGATCTCAGACTTATCTAATGATATTTATTAGCAATTTATCTTTTCTTTTTTTCTTTCATTATTGCATTTTTATAGCTCAAGACAGTATCACTTATTCTTTTCTAATCATGAAAAAAAATTAATTTATTTTTTATTTTATTTTATTTATATACCACCCTTCTCCGGAGACTCAGGGCGGCTTACAATGGGTTAAGCAATAGCCTTCATACTTTTGTATATTTTATAAAAGTCAGCTTATTGCCCCCACAACCGGGTCCTCATTTTACCCACCTTAGAAAGGATGGAAGGCTGAGTCAACCTTGAGCCTGGTGAGAATTGAACTCGCCGTAATTGCAGGCAGCTCAATGTTAAATGCTGCCTTAGTAGGCGGCATTAGGCTCCTACGCCATTCAGGCTCCTAAAAATTGAGCCAAAATTAATCAGAAAAATGACAAAAGATGGCCATGTTCCAAGAGAGGTTGCAAAGCACGACACAACAACTAGCACAAAGCAGCATGCGCCTAATGAGGTCAAAGCAGCAAAATCCAAATCACACTGTCTCCAGAGAGCTATCAAATAGTACAAGTCTCTTCAGATCTCGGCAGTAGAAGAATGGAAAATGCACTTGTATAATTGGATTTAATTTGAAGCAATTAAAATTGTTTCAGCTACAGGTTATAGCAATCTATTCACCTGTACTTTTCACCTTTCATTATAACAATGAAAATCCTTTCCAATGTTTCTGCATCTTTCCATTTCACTATTTAGAAGGGATGTACATAACATCTGACTATACTTTGGTTATTAAATTAAGCTGAATCAACAAGACTATTATATGCACAAAGATAGAAAAATACTGAAACATCCACAGTGGAGGAATGGATCATGAAGGTGGCGGAACTTGACAAAATGGCAAAGTTGACCAGTCTGATCAGGGATACAACTGCAAATACTTTTAAAAAACCTTGGAAACCTCTTTCAGATATTTTTTTGCTGAAAGGGGGACAAATGAATTGGTGTTTTATGGATTTACTGATTAAAATAGGCTGAATATGGAAAGAAGAGAACCACGTTGTAACGTTAAAGAGGGAGAAGAGGTAACTGCTGTAAAGAAGTTTGGAAGTTGCTTTTTTGTATATCCTTTCTTTTTCTGCCTGCAATGTCCTTCTGCTTTTTCTTTTATTTCTCTTTCTAATTCTATATAATTTCATCTTTTATTTAAGTGATTTTTTTTAATAACACAGACACACAAATACAGACAGAGACAGACACACATATATATCGTGTCCTGTCCACCTATAAATATCCTGTTTTCCAAAGAACTATCCCAGGTATATTCCCTGTTGCAGTGGAATATCACAATAACAGAAGAAACTTAACAGTACTGGAAGGACATATGGCAGAAAGAGAATAATAAAGTTGGAAGGGAAGAGATTCTAGTCCAACCCCCTACTCAAGCAAGAGATCCTAAACTATTTCAGACAAAGGGTTGTTTAATCTCTTTTTAAAAACCTCCAGGAATGGAGCACCCATAACTTCTGAAGGCAAACCATTCCACTGATTAATTGTTCTAACTGTCAGGAAATTTATCCTGATTTCTAGGTTGGTTCTTTCCTTGATCAGTTTCCATCTGTTGCTTCTTGTTCTGCCTTCAGTGGTCTGGACATAGATGGCACCCAAAGTTGTGCTACTGAGAGAATGCCTGAGGTAGCAACAGCTGTGGAAGAAAGATCAAGCAGACAAAGTGGCATGGCAAGACAATACCCTGCATGGGATATACCATCAACAGTTAGCTAAAGTGGCAGATATTGTGAAATCCTATCAGTGGATGGAAAGGGCTGGATTGAAAGACAGCACTGAGGTACTAATCATAGCAACACATAAACAGGCACCAGATCCATAAAGCTGGGATTGACAACACTAGATAGGATGCAAGATACAGACTATGCAAAGAGATCTCAGAGACAGTCCAACACATAGTGGCAGTATGTAAGATACAAGCAAGAACAGCATACACTGAACAGCACAACCAAGTAGCTGGCATTATGTACAGGAATATCTATAGAGAATATGGGCTACAGTCTCCTAAGTGAAGATGGGAGATCCCACAGAAGGTTGTGGAAAATAAGGGGATTAAGGTCCTATGGGATTACCAGATCCAGTCAGACAGGCAGGTACTGGCCAACCAATCAGACATCAAGATAGTAGACAAAGAGCAGAAGACAGCTGTTATGATAGATGTAGCTGTGCCAAGTGACCACAATATCAGGAAGAAGGAGCATGAGAAATTGGAGAAATAAGATTAGCAAAGGAGTCCAGTGGTCTTCTTGCAGCTGTAGAGGCACAGAGACAGTAGTTTGTCCATCTATATGGACAAACTACTTCCACTCTTGTATGAGGAATTCTTTTTGTGGTTATTTATTCTATTTTTTAAAATGTTTTAATAAACCAGAAGTAAAAAAAGAAGAAAATATTAGGACAAATAAATTAATTGAATTTGAACCTTAAAATGTGCAGACGAGGGTGCAGAATAAAGAAAGACACTAGACCAGGTTCTGATTACCAAGTATACTGGTCCACCCAATCCGATTCGAACAGATCAATGGGTCCCTATTAGGGGGAGCCTATGCCACCCATCTGACCGAACCAATGAGTCTAGAGCTAGCGAATCACTGGGAAGAAATTCAATTCGTAGTAGCCCCCAAAATGACAGACACAGTCATACTGGGACTCTCCTGGCTAGACAAGTGGGCATCGACCATCTGGTGGAAAGGGGGCAGCTGCAGACTGAGAGTAGCAAGGGGGTTCATCGAGCCAGCAAACCACGGGTCGCAGCCCCAGTCCTATTAAAAAAAAAAGATGCAACTATGAGATTGTGCATGGATTTTAGAGCTATTTATGTATGAATTATTATGGAGCAGGTCACAGGGAAATATAAAATCAGAGAAGGACTGAAGGATACAATCAAACTTAAATGCCAGGCTGCAAATCCCCTTTGATTCAGCAACTTAACAGGTCAACCAAAGAGTGATGAAAAAGAAAGGAACAAAGGAATGTGATGGACACTGCTGAAGAAAAATAAAAGTAGAAGCTGTGTACTGTGATATCTCTTTTGGTAGACTCTCTATTTGTATGTGTGATGGCTATCTATAAACCTCTGGTCCTGCCTACTCTCTGTTCTTGGCCAAAATATAGCAGGGTGTATGAGTATGTGCATTTTCACATGTGGTATTACCAATAATCCAGCTTTTGTAAATCAACAGAAAATGTCTCTGTGTGCTGAGTGTACCTTTGAGTACTTCATTACTACTTAAGATCCTGAATTCCTGCACCTTCCTCAAATCTATGGATTGCAAAATCACAGCTAGACTTATCTCTAGATTAGGTAGAACAGAAGAAAAGCAGAAGGCACCTACACCTCAGTGAGGTGTTTGGAAGAGGCAAAGAATAAATGTACTATAAATGAAGGAATTTTTTATCAACTCTTTATGTAACCACAATCCTCCTTTATGCCCTGAACTCCTACATTTGCCATACTTTAATAGATGGAATTTAGTTATCAGGAACTTTCCAATCCAGACTTTATAGTCTTTTGCTTATTATAAGTGGGGAGAGTCTAAAAGGGAGAACACTGATCGCCAATTTTAATGCAGTGGTTCATTCCAAATTCCTCTGTAGGAAAAAATTACACAATGAAGCTCCTCAGCAGTGGGTTTCCAATATTCTTACCACCAGTTCGCTGCGCATGCGCCCGGCTTCGAAGATGTGGCTAAATAGGATGGCATTACCCTGGGGCGGGTGGGCAGGTCTACCCACAGTTGCCACTCCAAACTGGCTGAATACCACCTCTGAAGCTCCCCAATAACCAGCAATTTTGTTATCACATTCTTGATTTCTTGGAACCAGGGGATTTACTTCTAGGGAATCCAGAATCTTTGGAAATGTGTGGAAAGTGTAAGCCATTTCCTTCTCTGTATTTTATCCCTGCAATTTATTAATTTATTTAATTCCCAAATTTAAAAGATGTTTTACTTTGTTCTAATCTATAGATTTTTTCTCATGCCTAGACGGTACCTTGGATTGCTTTAGCCGTGCAATGAGGCAGACTCTGATTTAAGACTGAAGCAATGTGGGTCCATCAATGTGCACATCTTGACATTAGTACATATATCTATTATCCATTCTCTGGTAAAGTTAAGGATGGCAGGATTTATTTATTTTTGCTGAGATGTTCATTTGTATAACTTTTTTGGGTTCATCCTGTCTGGTATCTGAATCAGTTCATGAATTTTTTATTTTTTTTAAGGCTGCAGAAAAAAAACAAACCTATACATTTCTCTATGAATGTGCAGTTATCCCATGTTGACATTTTTGCAACTTTTCCCTATATACTTATCATTTGGTATAAAAATTTGAATCATGTTGTTTATCTATTTTATAATTAAATGCTTGAGTGCTCTAAGTTTAACCCAGCAAATAATAGACAATCTGTCTATTTTTTGTACTAGTGTGTCAAACAAGGATAACCTCAAGAATATAATTATAATGAGCCGCGTTCGCACAGTGGTTAGAGTGCAGTACTGCAGGCTACTTCTGCTGATCACCGGCTGTCAGCAGTTTGGCAGATCGAATCTCACCAGGCTCAAGGTTGACTCAGCTTTCCATCCTTCTGAGGTGGGTAAAATGAGGACCCAGATTGTTGGGGGCAATATGCTGACTCTGTAAACCTCTTAGAGAGGGCTGTAAAGCACTATGAAGCGGTATATAAGTCTAAGTGCTATTGCTATTGCTATAATTAAGACCAATAAGTCCGTCTAATGATGTCAAGTTCTGTTAAACCAAGAATTAAAAAAAAATAAGTAATACTCATATTATGATTCATGCTATTCTTATGCAGATATTTCTAAGGTTTAATTCATATTTCCGAAAAGGGAAGTCATGATTGAAACCTGTTTAGGGATATTGTGTCCCTAACTATATTATTTCATTGTTTCTTATGACCAGAACTATTAGTGAGCATCAGAATAATAAACAGGGAGAAATGAAGAAGGTGGGTTTTTTTCTGCTGTAGAAAACAAATGTGAAATACATTATTTTATATGTACAATTTCACCAATTTACTAGATTGATAAAAATAAAAAACAAAACAAAAGGAAGAACAAAAATATAGCCAGCATATCACTCAAGATGGTCAAATAATCCCCTCTATCAAATACCACACAACAGCTTTCCTCTGATTAAGAGGAACCTTGTACAATAAGCGCACCAACTAATTAGGCAACACATATGTCTATGCATACTTCTGTATCTCATTTTTTAATTCTTGGGGGGAAAAAAGAATAACATTTGATAAACATTTTAAATATTCATTATTTCAGTTTAAGACTGGATCTTACAACTTCAATTGGAATACTAGCTTTTTCAAAAATTTTCTCTGAAATGTAAGCATAAGAAAGACGTTGTCCTATCAGACAGTTTGTTTTCTTGGTTTTTTTTAAAAAAAAACATGAAATAAAACAACCCCTCCCAAAACAAACCTGACATTTTCCTCAACAAATTTCAGCCACTGACAGATTCTACTCTCTCTTCTACACTGTATGTTTTAAAAGAATCAGAAGTCAGCAGGTGTCTTTTGTGTCTCCAGATAAAAGTTAATGTCCTTTCTTTTATCCTGTTTTTCCTTAATTCTGTTGCTGCGGTTATTTCTACTTTACTGGTTAAGAGTTTCAATAGGCACTTCAGTGGAATTAAGAAAAATCTACCACTCTTCCACCACAATGCCGGAAAGCTATACTTTCTGTTTGTTGTATCGATAAATTGTAGCTAATAGGCCCAAGACAGTCTCAGTGTGACTTCAAAGTAATAAAGTTAAAAAAAATTAAATTAAATTAAACCCAGCCACCACCATGAAAACAACAACAACAACAACAAAAAAGATAGTCAAAGAACATTCTTCCCCTCAAAAATAGTAAACCAAGATCCGTGGTATGATAAATAAAGGAACTTGCTGGAAACAGCTGTTGTCTCTTATAATCAATGAAACTTGTTCTATAAAGCTTGTTTTTGTGTGTGTAAAACTAGTGGGTTTACTTTTCCTTCATGGTCCTCCTCCACCTCCAGCTAAGTGACTTTATCTGGATTATAACTTTCTTCTTCTCCAAACATCTCTGCTAAGACTTTAAAGCGTGGTCCCCAGTCACTCAAATAGTCATAATCCTGATCTGCTTCTGTTGCAACAGAATCTATAGAGCTGAGAGATTCAGCTACAGATCCATTTCCTTCGTAAGCATAAGTTGCTAGTGAATCATAAGGAGGAGCTGATGGATCTCCATCATTTTCTCTCAGCCTTTGATTTATGAAATCTCTAATATTTGTGTTGTCCTCTGTGGGTGGTTTTGAGCGAGGCAAGCGGAGAGCATCTGGCTTAATATCCCTGCGTATTTTGTTATCCTCAATTCCTTTGGGATTCCTTAAAGCCCCAATGTCAAAGGCCTGAGTGTCTTCTTCACCCCCTCCTTCATCATCATAATGAATGACATTGTCTCGAACATCTTCCTTGGAGGTCATTAGGGTATCTTTTTTCTTCTGCCGTCTCAAGGCCACATAAAGAACCACAATAACTAAGACAAGAGAGAAAACCAGAAGTCAGTTAGGGAAAGGAGTGGCTTTTATCAGTCAACTTCACATTACCTTCTATGATCTAAGATCTGACTGTTCCAGTTCCAAATATTTTTCAATCTACAGTACCAGGAGGGTAACAGTCTCACTGCTAATGCTATGCTGAAAAACACACCTCTGTTTTGCACCTTACACAAACACATACACACACACACACACCACACAAAGTGTGTCAGGGGGGTACTCCTGCTGTTTTTAATGTGTCGGAAGAAATTCTCATAAGGATCTGAATTAGTGTAGTAGAAGGTCACTGCTTTTCTTTAGGTGACAAAAAGCTTTAGTGCTATTTTGGGTCTCAGAAACTTTGTAATAAACATTAGCAGCCAAGAAACATTTTCTCAAAGGAAATAGTTTTATGCTTAGCCAATAAAATGGCATAAATTAATGAGCTGCTTGCTCTGTTACTTTGAGCAAACCCATTAGAGAAAGAGCAGAATCCACAATGGAGGAACCACCATGAACTCAATCCAGTGGATTTCCTCTTCAGCATGAAATGTTGAAGGAATATTTAAATTTTGAGCGAAGTTTTTTTCTTTTTTCCCATTCATGCAAACTGAGGCACAATTAATTATGCCACTTCAAGACAAGAAGTGTTCTTGATTCTTTTCTGGAACATGTGGTGGGAATATGTGGAGTAGGTATAGAACCCTTTAGCTTTGCTGTATTTCTGACATACATAAGGGATACTTCTTTGATGCTCTGTCTTCACTATCAGAGAAGTATTGCGATGGCGATTTCTCCATCAAGCACTGAAGGAGACTAACAGACCCTTGGCTAATTTAGTATTAGACTCTTGTAAAGTCTCTTGAACAGACACTTTCTTGTTTTCAATAGCCATTGCAGAATCTTTTAAGCTTTCTTTAAACATTTGCATTACCTATACCTAAAAGACTGGATAAGAGGTTGGAAAAATGAGGAGGCTTACTAGACCATATCATCTTACAAATTCATAATGATCCTTATGACTTATGGTCTATTAGAGGGCAAGTGCCATAGATTTTAAATAGACTTATTTTCAGGCAAGAACGACAGCACTGGCTAATATATCAGCTGTCATATACACAAGCAAGCAATGACATTGCCAAAAATATTACCAAACTTTCCACCATCAGTTCTAAAATATCCAGATTTCTTTTCTGTATGCTGCACAAAGCTTCTGACCATCTGTACAAAAGCAATGAATGGTAGGTGAGTGTTTGCATTATCTCTTGCATGAAGAAATGACCCCCCTCAACTTCTCTGAAATTTCCTTGTCCTTCCTTGCTAATATTTCACCTCCATTTTTTAAATTAAATACTTCTCTTTGACTCTTCTCTATGTGTGAAGGTCAGAAGGATCATCATCAGATGGACCTAGTGAGTGCATCCAAAATACTACTCATCAGTGTTTATATGATTATTGACCACATTTAACTAATGCCAATTTTTAAAAATAAAATAAAATATTATACACTTGAGTATAGACTCAAAAAGAAATTAGTGCAGAACTCAAAATAAAAACTCTAACAAAAGAATGCTAGCCCAACTACTTAAAGGTTGCCCAGATGATTTTAGCTCATTATTGTAGCCCTATTTCAATGTTATCTTATATTTTATACAATCTTACATATTATAATAAAAAAGGGGGAAAGGGAATTTGTTCAGGGTAAATGTGTGTCTTTTCTTGATGATGGATGTTTATTTAAATTAAAATTTAGTCCAGGAAGAACTTTCAAGATGAATCTTCATCATTCGATGTGGTTATCATATGTGTAGGATTCATCTTTACAATGTTTCAATAAGATTTGAAAATGCTTATTGAATTTCCTATTGCGACATTCCCAAATTTCAAAGTAGGGATACATTCAAACCACTGATCAGGGCTTTGCTTGATGAAATTTCTGAACACAATTGGAAATGGGTGAAAAGCAGTAGTTTGTATCCAGCTAACCTTTTCATTTGGCCCATCTGACAGTTGGCCCATTTTTGGGGGGGGGGGGGGAGAGTCTCCAAATATCTATGGTAACACACTTTACTTTATGCAAATAGGTGAATACTAACCTAGGAGTATAATAATGCACAACAGGATTGCAATCAATGCTCCCGTGCTGAGTCCAACAGGCAAGAATATTGCTTCAGCATTACATGAGAGGACGGAGCCATCAGAGTCACATCTGCAAACTCGGATTGTCATTGTGTTTGTACTGCTTTGTTTGGGGTAGCTACTATCTTCAATGACAATTGGAAGGAGATAGAACTCTTGCTGTCGACGGCTGTAACCACTCCTGCCAGCTACAATTCCTGCTGTGTTGTCTGAAAAACAGGATTGAGTTACTGTTCTCATTATCATCATGGCTCAGAAATGGCACTGAGCACAATTTCTTGTGAAAATGCAGGAAATAAATAAATAAAAGTTCTGGAGAATGGCCTAAAACATTATGGCTCACATGTAATTGTCAGCAATGCAGTACCCTTGCTTTTTCTCTATTTCACGAACCTCCAGCATCACACAACGAATAAGGTGATTTATCCTGGGCCAAATTATTCTTGTGGTCTTGTGCTAAATAAAAGGGGGGGGGAGTTGAATGGTTCCCCCTTCCCAGAACACTTTAATAGGAATGTTGTTTTATTATTATTTTATTGCAAAGCGTTGAAAGGTACAATTCATGTCACTTTTCTAATATTCATCTTCTCATTATTTTGTTGCCTTCCTCAGCATCCCAATTTGAAAGGCTCACAATGAAGATTTTCCACATGACATTTCCCTAGAAATATAAGTGAAGTGTGGAAAACCATGGATGGTACAGAATAATCTAAAGAATAATCTAAAGCAGGGGTTCCCAACCCCCGGTCCATGGACCAGCACTGGTCCACGGTATGCCAGCAACTCAGCCACGGGATGCAGGTCGCATGCAAAACCATGCCCCTCCAGTCGATGGAAAAACCTTTCTCCATGGAATCGGTCCATGGTGTCCAAAAGGTTTGGGGCCACTGCTCTAAAGTCTTCCTTTGCCTTCTCTTTCTCTTTAAATTTCCTTTCCAGTAAAATGAAGGAGAATGGTTAACAAAACTAGATGTCATGTTAAGAGGTTGCAAGTTTCTTTTTCTATGAGCAGCAACTAAATAAGGTGGAAATTTGCCCTGGTAGACCTTCATGTCATACATTTTACATCATTAAACATTAAAGGGGAGGGAAAGAAGAGGAGGAGATTCAGAGCTGATGTCAATCTCATCTGTGTTTTAACAGGAGTCCTCCATTGTATCATTACCCAAAGTGTCACATTGAAATAAGACAGAAAATAATGCAACTATCCCATTCTTCCCCAGGCAAATAACAATTATTGTAACTCTTGCTATACAATCCATCTCAGTTTGACAGCAAGCTTGTCAGAGAATAGTAAAAATAAGAAAAGCCAAACTACCACAAGGAGGAAGAATGCCACCTTTTCCCTGTTTCTTGTTTCCTCACCCCTACCAAGTCTGCTTTTCAAATGATTTCCATTTAGTGCTTTATAGGGAATAAAAAAAATAATGGCTTCTTTCTTTATTTGGTTAATTTCCACTGGAGGCACAAAAGGTATAAGATTTCCCCCATCCATGTAAAATTATTTAAGAAAATTCTCACAAGAAATTTGACTTGACATACTATAGGCCATTAGTGCATTGTGATTTTCATATAGCATTTTTCAGTACATAAATACTGGACCTATTTTTTTTAATAAGTAATGTATATACCAGTGATGGCGAACCTTTTCAACACTAAGTACCTAAACTGGAACATGTGCGCGCTTGGGTTGCAAAGTGCTGGAAACTCAAAGACCAGCTGGTTGGTGCGCATGCGTGCACCGGCCACCTGGTCTTTGGGTTTCTGGCATGTGTATGTGCTCCAGCCAACTGGTCTTCATGTGCCAGAAATGCCGCATGAAGACCAGTGGGTTTCCAGCACTCTGTTGTGCACAAGACCAGCTGGCCAGTATGCATGCGCATGCCGGAAACCCAAGAACCAGAAGAGCAGCTGGTGATGGCGTGTTTGCCAACAGAGAGGACTCGGCATGCCACCTCTGGCATGCATGCCATAGGTTCACCATCATAGGTATATACTTTTAGTAAATTAATTGTTTGAAATAAGAAATACAGAAATGAAAAAATTCTTCATTAATTAAGAAAGTGTAAGCCAGTAAGCACATACAAAAGGATAAATCAAATTAATTTATCAATACATATTAAATATCACAAATCTGGTTAAAATTAAGAAAACTATTTGAGAAGTCAAGGTCAGGTTTGTGAGTAATTCATCTATCTCCTCATATGTGTCCTCATATTCCTTGCTGCCATTTCTTCTCTAGGGAATAGAAACACAGAATACTTGGGGTTGCATTGTAGTGGGTTTAGAGATAACAGTGGTATAATTAAAACCATTAAAAAAATAAAATAACTTTCTTAGTAAAAATAATAATAATAATAGAATCACAGAGAAGCAAACTGAAATTTTTGTAGCATCCACCACAAAAATTGGTGGTTGAGGGTTGAGAGATAAAAAAAAGAAAGAGCAGGTTGAAAATATATTAATTTCTATTAAATTCTCTTCCTAATTTTCCATGGCTTTTTCCAGCAAATTCTTAATCCTAAATCAAATTGTTTTCTTCCACTTCAGCTACACTCAGAACCCAGGGAAGCTAGGATTGATATAGGCTTCTGGCAAAGCCTATTTGCTTTTTCACAGAATTAGTAGTGAAAGGGTCAGATAAACAACAATTGTTCCTCCTTGTAACTATTGTGCCAAGACTGTTTCCTCTGTATCTATAGCCAACAGGTTGAGAAACAGAGATCTAATCCCAATGGATAATAAACATTGTCTGTGTTTCCTTTTCCTTTTTTTTTATTGAAAAAGTTTTTCACATACAAATTTCCCCCCCCTTTCCCCCCTTCCCCAACACTATAAAATACAAGTACATATGCAAAAGATATAATTCCCTCCCAATCCCACCCTAACCCTCCCCCCCACCCTTTTCCCTCCCAACCCCCTTGACTTCCATTATATGCAATACTAATAATTCCAAACAATATATATGTTAATCATCCTTCCATATCTTTTCTCTATTTGCTATCATAATCATCAATCTCCCTCAGCTGAAAGCTACATGATATTTTCTAATCTGATACTTATACTGTATATACTCAATCCATTTATTCCAATCCTGTATGTACTTCTCATGGGTCTGATCTTTTAAAAAAGCTGAAATCTTCGCCATTTCTGCAAATCCAGCCATCTTCTGAGTCCATTGGTCCACCGTCGGTAAGACATCACTCTTCCAATATTGGGCAATCAACAACCTAGCTGCTGTCACCATATACAGAATCAATTTTGTTTCACCCAGTGTAAGATCTTTAGTTATACCCAATAAAAATAGTTGCGGAGAAAATTGTATCTTTTTCTTTAAAACATTTTGCATAACCCACCAAATTTTTATCCAAAAAGCCCTCACTTTTTTGCAAGTCCACCAAATATGATAATATGTAGCATCTAAACACTCACATCTCCAACATTTTGGCTGCACGTTAGGGTACATACAAGACAATTTCTTGGGATCTAAGTGCCATCTATAAAACATTTTATAAAAATTTTCTCGTAAATTTTGTGACTGCGTAAACTTAACATTCTGAACCCATATTTTTTCCCATGTTTCCATCATAACTGGTTGAGAGAAATTCTGTGCCCATTTAATCATACAATCTTTAACTAACTCATTTTCTGAATCCCTTTCTAACAAAACATTATAAATTCTCTTAATATGCATTGGACCTGTCTCTTTTATCTGTCTAACCAATTCTACTTCATATTCCATTAAACCAGTTTGTTGATCTTCTTTCCATCTCATCTGTAATTGATTGTACTGCAACCAAGTCAAAGAAATCCCTTCTTCCAACAGCATGTCCAAAGTTTTCAATCGCCATCTGCCCTCTTCAAAATAAAGTAACTCTTTATATAAGAAACCCCCGAGTGACTTAATATTTGTATTCCACATGGTATCAGCAAGATCCAGCCAAAACGGAATCTTATAATCCCAATTAGTTCGGTGCTTCTTCCAGATTCTCATCAAGGCATTTCTAAGTAGATGACTATTAAACACCTTGTCCACTTTATTGTCATAAAATAGGTATGCATGCCATCCCCAAACAAGGTCATGGCTTTCTATATTCAACAGTTCAGTCTTAGTTTTTCCAAACCAATCAGTTATTTGTGTCAGTGCAAGCTGCTTCATAATATAATCGAAGGTTTGGAAGTTTAAGACCACCTCTCTCACGAGTATCCTGCATAATTTTCAATTTCACTCTCGGTTTTTTTTCGTTCCAAATAAATTTATTCACTCCTTTTTGCCATTCTAGCAGTGGTTTATCTGATTTGAGCACCGGTATCATTTGAAATAAGAAGATAAATCTAGGTAAAACATTCATTTTTACTGCTGATATCCTTCCCAGCAATGATAACTGCAGTTTCTTCCAGTTTTGCATATCTTTTTGTATCTTTTGCCACAGAACCTCATAATTATTTTGAAACAGTTTTATTTTTGAGTCTGAGATTTGTACTCCTAAATATTTGACCTTTGAAACAATTTCAAAACCTGCCTTTCTTTCCAGTTCCTTTTTTTTACTCTCTGTCAAATTTTTAACAATCATTTTAGTTTTTTTCTGGTTCAATCTAAAACCAGATACCATGCCATAATCTTCTATAATATCTTTCATCTGGATTATTGATTTCATAGGTTGTGATAGGGTAACCACCTGATCATCTGCAAATGCCTTAGTTCTATAATCCTCTTGCCTTATGGCTATTCCATTCAAAGAATTCGAGTCCCGTATTACGTTGAGTAAGACTTCTAGAGTTAGAATAAATAGTAGTGGGGATAATGGACAACCTTGTCTGGTACCTTTTTGTATATTAAAATTCGATGTTAAGCATCCATTAATAATGAGTTGTGCATACTGCTCTTGATAAATTGCAGCAATCGCTTGTATAAACCGCTCCCCAAAATCCATTTTTTCCAAAGTCTTGATTATAAAGTTCCAATTCACCCGATCAAAGGCTTTTTCTGCATCCAAAAAAACCAGCACTGCAGAGATCTGTTTATTCTTATCTAGATAGTCCAATAAATCTATAACTTGCCTAACATTCTCCTTCATATATCTGCCTTGAATAAATCCTGCTTGATCATGATGAATTACCTTTTGAATAACTGGCATCAATCTGTTGGCCAACACTTTTGCAAAAATTTTATAGTCAGTATTTAATAGAGATATTGGTCTATAATTTTCTGGTTTCTTAAGACCTGATTCTTCTTTCGGTATCAATGAAACAAAGGCTGATTTCCACGAGGAAGGTATCTTACCTCCTAATTGTATATTACAAAATAAGTCTTTGAGATGCTGAATCATTTCCTCTTGTAAGGTTTTATAGTAAACTGCAGTTAGGCCATCCGTGCCTGGAGCTTTAGCTGTTTTTAGTTGTTTTATAGCAAAACTAATCTCCTCCACTGTTATCAGTTGTTCCAGATTTTCCTTTTGAGCTGTTGAAACTTTAGAAACTCTCTTTTCTTCCAGATAATTATCTATAAAAATGTTCTGTATATCATCTTTAGCATATAACTTAGTATAATAGTCCAAAAAGGCCTTTTTAATTGATTCTTGTAATTTCTTTACCAGCATACTCAGTACTATCAATAGTTCGTGTTGTTGCTTGTTTCCTCAAATTATAAGCCAACCACCTGCCCGGTTTGTTAGCATTAGCAAATGTATTATGCTTTGCAAATTGTAAGTTAGTTGCCGTCTGATCTGCTATGAGCATTTGAAATTGATCCTTCAGAAGTTTTATAGCCGTTTGCAATTTTCCATTTGTTGGTTTTTGTATCAGTTGTTGTTCTTTCTTTTTTATCTCACTTTCCAACTGTAATCTCTTTTTCTGCTGATTATGTCTGTGTTTAGAATTCATTTGAATTAGTACTCCCCACATATATGCTTTACTTGCATCCCAAACTATTTCAATGGGGGTACCTTTATTCAAATTCAATTTAAAAAACTCCTTTAAATGTTTTTTAAGTTCAATTATATTTTTTTCATATCTGAATAAATTCTCATTTAATCTCCAAGATCTTCTTTGTCTTTTGCCCGTCTCGATTTCCATCCAGACCGGACTATGGTCAGTCAAAGTCCTAGGAAATATCTTTATCTTCTTTACTTTAGGAAGTAAGTTTGTAGTTAGCAAAAAAAAATCTATCCTGGAAAAGGATTTATGTCTGTCCGAGTAAAAAGTAAAATCCAGTTCATTTGGGTTGCGAACTCTCCAAATATCTTTCAATTCCAGATCCTCTTTCAGTTCATAAAAGGCTTGTGGTAATTTAATCCCAAATTTGGCCGTAGTTCTTTTATCAATTTTAGGTTGAATTACTCCATTCCAGTCTCCCATTATTATAATAGTTGAATAATTCCATTCCAAGATTTTTAGATGAAGCATCTTATAAAAATTTTCCTGTTGCTGATTTGGAGCATATATTCCGACCAACAAAATTGGTCCGTTATCTGTAATAATTTCAATTGCAATATATCTTCCACCTTCATCTGTTTCTATAGTTTTAGCTACAAGTCTTTTATTTATATACATCACCACTCCATTCTTCTTTTCCAAATTTGAAGCAACAAATTGCATTCCCAATCTTGAATTTGTCAAATATTTCTGATCTTGCAATTTTATATGGGTTTCCTTGTAAACAAATAACATCATTATGAACTTGTTTCAAATAATGAAATATCTTCCTTCTTTTTTGTGGAGAGTTCAATCCATTAACATTCCAAGACAAAAGTTTAAGTACCATTTGATCCAGTCTGAAGTTTTGAGAGCAATTGTTGAAGATTCTTTTGTACAGAAGTAATCTTCGGTTTAGCTCCTCCCATGACTTCAGCTTGCTGCTTGCCTTTATCTCTCTTTTCTCGTTGTGGCTTGTAAAATTCTTGTTGCTTTTCCTTCATTTGCTTAGACATCGCTCTGGTTACATGTTGCTCTTCCATTTTAGATGTTGTCGATTCAAGAGCCAACACTTCTTCTGTAAAAGTTTTAGATATTTCTTCCAGAGGAGAAGCTTCCAGTGGTGCAAAAGGATCCGCAACAACACCACCTACAGCTCCCATTGCCTCCCTTGCCTCCTTTTGGGACTGTTTTATTTGTTCTTCAGTTTCTTTATCAAACTCAGCTTGTAATTGAGCATCCTTATCTATTGGTGAAGATGTACGTGGAGGAGGAGAGCCCGCTTTCAAAACATTATAATAAAATTCTTCTGCTTTTGCAATAGTATTAAGGCAGTATCTCACTCCTCTGATCCTCAAAATTACACCTATTGGAGCATCCCATCTAAATTGTATATTCTGTCTTTTCAATTCTGCCACCAAAAATCCAAAATCCTTTCTATCTCTTAACATTTTGGGTGGTAATTCTTTGAAAATTCCAATCTGACTTCCTTCAACCTGAACAGCTGTAACAAATGAGTTTTGCAAAATATCATTTCTTATTCTTCTGTCTGTAAAATATATCACTACATCTCTAGGCAATTGCCTTTGTACTGCCACACGAGAATTGACTCTATATGCCTTGTCAATCTTACACAGAACCAGATCAGGTTCTACCTTCAACAAAACTGCCAAAGCATCAGCACAAATTTTTTTAAGATCTTCTCTGCTGTTCTCTTTTAGACCTCTAAGTCTAATAGCAAACTCCATTGATCGAAATTGCATCATAGTAATCTCATTTTCCATTTTTTGTGTAATTTCTTGTATTTCATCAATTCTTGTGTCAGATGCTCTAAATTTAGTCTCTACCTCTGAAGCAAGGTTATCCACTTTTTTATCAATCTGCAACACTACCTCAGACAGGCCTTTAACCACTATTTGAATATCTTGTTTAACTGCATCATATTTCTCTTGAACCATACCTTTAACCTCCTTCTCTGATCTTTGGATTTCTTTAATAATAAGGTCATATTGACTTTCTTCCTTTGTCTGAGTTTGCAGCTGCGCTGTTTGAGGCTGCTTCTGTTTATGTGTGGGGGAATCCCCCCCTGGTTGCTTTGTTGCCATTTTGCCTCTTAAAGATCTTCCTTTTCCACAAATTCTAGCAACTTTTCCCAAAAGATTCTCCAGATTCAATCAGGTCTATAAAAATCAGTTACTATTTTTATTTTTATTTTATTTTTTGGTTACTTTTCTGCCTTTTCCAGCTGGATTTGTTACTTTAAAATGTAGCCAAATACACTGATCAAATTACTTTCGCTTTCAGCTGTTCTCCACTGAAAGCAAGCGCCATTTTTTTCCCTGTTCTCAGTCCCAGATTACTTTCACTTTGAAAACTCTTTGAAATAATTCACAAAACTTTCAATACTTGCTGTTTGATAGGAAGTTTCAGTTCTTGTTTATTATTTCTTGATGTTGGTAATGCTGCCGCGCTGTCTTGCTCTGCTTTTAGCAGAGTTTCCCAGTCATCCAGAGCTTCAGTGGCTTGGATAGGGAGTCCCACCCTGTTAACTCCCCAGAAGCAAAAAAAACTTTCTGGGGGTCTCACAGGGGACTCTACCTGCAGCCGCCGGCTCTCCTCGCAAGACCCTCACGTCTTGGAGTTTTTCGAGCCGTTTCTGTTGCCAAAACGGCTCTTTTACGGGCGATCGGGCTGGCGGTCTTCAAAAGACCGTCAGCGACGGCTCGCGGCAACAGCGGAAGTCTGTGTTTCCTTTTTCTGATTCTGGATACAAGGCCTGTTTCTTTTGTATGTTCATTGTGATGATGTATACACACCCTGAAGAGGTGATGTAATGCTATTTGCATCATTTTAATGAAAACTAGAAGCTTCAATAGACACCCATGCTCTATGGGCAATTTCTGCCATTGTCACTATCACTCTTTCATGATCAATATATGTGCTATTGTCTTTTTTAAAGATTTTGAGAAGGAAAGGGATAAAACTCAGGTGAATTCTCTTCCCAACTTTCTTCTCACTGTGTCCTATGTCCATTTTTGTTGTTATGTCAATTGAAACCAAAGATTCAAGAATCAAGGTATTCAGAAAACTCACAATTCTAAAATAATTATTGGCATTATGTTTAAACTTACTAGTTTTATTGCCTAGAATGACTAGAAGGGAAAAAAATGAGCTGTCTGATTCTTTTACAGTACTGTGGATGGGGCCTTTGAGGTAAACCAGATAGGTCAGCCCTTTGAGACAAATCTTTGAGCTAAACCAGATTGGAAACCAAAGTTATGAATGATAATACTAATTTTATCATAGGTTACCATAACAGAATTTTTCCAGTCTGAATATGCCTCTCCCCTCCCTCCATATTTAAGGGAATTATGGGAGAGTAAAGCCTAATAAGATCTTCCTCAAATTATATTTCTGCCTGAGACCCAAATTTTGCTTATCTAACTATTGTCTTGGTTGCAGCTCTTCCTCCTGCTTCTCAAGGTTACTGTATTCCTGCAGCCTAATCCACTGTGGAACATTCAGGGGAATTGCCAAAATTGTCCTTCTTCCTGAAAAAGATCCTTCTCATACCCAATAGTGTATCATACATATTATATTAGCCTGCAGCTTCTCATAGTATAGGGGAAATCATTTCTGTAACCCAACTGCTAACTTTAGAAATGCTGACTAGAACTGAAGTCATCCTACAAAGCATTTCATTTATATAAAACAACTCTTTATTTTTGCTCAGCATCTAAGAAACAATTACACTTTGAAATAATTCACCTTCACATGTATAAATGAAAAACAGTAGGCAAAGGACTGACAGAACAAACTAGTTCCATAATTGTTTGAAGTATAAACCATCTTACTTGTGAAATCGTGGACTGTGAAATTTGGCTTTGTAGTAACTTCAGGAGACAGTCGAAAAGAGAATTTTTGCCCAGCAGGAGACAAATCCTTGTCTGCCGCACCAATAACCTGAATTACCTAAACCCACAATGGAATAAAAAAAAATGTATGAAAATAAAACAAGATCTTGATTTGATAGTTAGATAATGCAATAGAAGTAGAGAATGAGATATTAACCCTAAACTGAAATGTGGTTATCTTAACAAGCTGGGCAAGACCAACCGATGTAGCCTAACATTATAATATTTATTAAGCAGATGTATATGCATGGCTGTCCATCTCAAAAAACGTTACTCTGTAATATGATCCATCTCTAGCAATAAATTGCATGTGACCGTTCCCTAGAACTAAGGAGAAATTTCCGGACAGTTAGGACAATTAATCAGTGGAATGACTTGCCTCCAGAAGTTGTGGGTGCTCCAACACTGGAAGCTTTTAAGAAGAAATTGGAGAACCATTTGTCTGAAATGGTGTAAGGTTTCCTGCCTGAGCAAGGGGTTGGAGTAGAAGACCTCCATGGTCCCTTCTAACTCTGTTATTCTTTTATTCTATTGTTCTTCCTTAATAGAGAGATATCACTTAGGAGAAAGAATTCCTGAAGATATTAACACTTGGCTGGAGCATGGTTAGATGGCATTACATTCATCTTCTGAGGTTGAATGTCTGTCATCTCTTATAACATTTGTGAATGCTTTTGTAGTAAAACTTGTAGGCTTCCAAGTCATTAGTGATGTGATGAAAGATTATCCTATCCCTTCAATTCTCAGAGAGAGGGGATGGCAAGAATATCAGCCTTCTTCGTTCAGGTCTGGCAATGTTTCATTCTGATACCAATCTTTTTATTGTTTTGGACATTTGTTGTTGCACATCTAATGTATGTTCTAAGCATTTCACAGGAACAAATACCATAAAAGGGACAAATCCCATACAGTTTCCAGAAACAGATCTTTAAAAATAATATATGGTCTATACAGAGGAGAGTATCTTGTGTCCTTTGGGCAACAGTTTTGTACAAGAAAAAACTATTAGAACCTATGGGATTTGGAACACTACATTTGATTTCACACAGCTTGTAAAACAGGACTGAATTATGGACTATAACAGGCTAAAATGTGTTGTCTTTATCACCATGAGTATATTTCAGCCTATCATTTTTCCTAACCTGACAAGGCAACTATAGTTTTTATAGGTTTGGTTCTAAGGTAAACAGCTTATACTCACACAAAGTAGGTTCAGGGGTTGTCTGAAGACTCATTGTATAGTAGCTGAATATATCTTTTGAAGACCACTGTTAATTTGCTGAACAATGAATGCATTTTCCATTGAAGTTCAAAAAAATAACCTGATATGACTTGGAAGGACTTTGATCCTCATGCAAAAAAGTAATTTATATTATTGTGTAAAGGTAATTGACACAACCTATTTGTTTCTAATGTATTTTTTGATGGGCTATCATATATGATCGGAGGTATCTTTGACTTGGTAGGTCAAGCATGTATGCACTGCACACCAGATGAAAAATATAAATCATGACCTGGATGACTGAGAATCTACACAGACATTTAGAACTTTCAGATTGTCTGTATTATAACTCATTGCATTTTTGGTCTGTTGTGGGACCTGGGGCATCTTTTATAAGAGCTTCAGTCTTTCTTTGCTGAATTTTGAGGTCCTATTACATTAAACTACAACCTGAAATTCTTGGGTTGACTTTCATCACTTACGATATTCAGCTCTAGCTCACCTTTCCTGTGAAAGCTTGTTGTCTGGATGTAATAATGGATTAGTTCTGAACAGTGGTGGAATTCAAATCTTTTTACTACCGATTCTGTGGGCATGGCTTGGTGGGTGTGGTGTGGCTTGATGGGCGTGGCTTGGTGGGCATGGCAGGGGAAGGATACTGCAAAATCCCCATTCCCTCCCCACTCCTGGGGGAAGGATATTGCAAAATCTCCATTCCCACCCCACTCTGGGGCCAGGCAGAGGTGGCATTTGCTGGTTCTCTGAACTACTCAAAATTTCCGTTACCGGTTCTCCAGAAACTGTCAGAACCTGCTGAAGAAGCACCCCCGGTTCTGAATAAATAATCTGAGGCTCCAAAGTCAAATAAAATTAGTTTCATCTGGAGTTAGGCCAGTTGGTGATCTTAGATATATAGTAGCCTAACCTGGTTCAGATTTTACTGTTTCTGAATTATAAAGATAGGAGTGCATTTGACAAAACATTACATAACTAATTGTCTACTATAACCACAGCCGATTAGGTATTTAAACCTCCTCTTGGCAAGAGAGATATATTCACAGATCTGCTGGGTCTTAATTAGCTTTTTTTTAAAGAGCACTTTAACATTTCTATATAGATTTATCAGCTACTGCATAACATAGTGGTTAGAATGACACTGGCATGTGGTTTATAGACCTCAGTTTTGAAAGATTTAAATTTGTTTCTGAACTCAATGTAATATCCTATGATTTTATCCACAAGGCCTCAAATATTATTCAGCCAGGATATCTGAATGGGTTTTTTTTTCTTTCTCTAGACTGCCCATAATTTGCACTCTTCATCAAGGATATTATCTTTAGCCATCTCTATTAAGAGAACCCAATCAGTTATATACACAAAAGACAACTTATTCTGCACTAGCTTCTGGATTATGGATTTCCCTGCAAGGAGCATAAGAAACTAAACATAAAACTGAATCAAAATAAAAATTGAAGCATTGTTTCACTGGCCTTCAATGGATTTTTGCATTGCTTTTGTTGCTCCCAGTTCTACCGGGAAATTATTATGTGAACATAGATAAAGAATTATACAACTACTCTCCGCTCTCAGTATGCAATATAGGCTTAAATAAATTAACCTGTTTTTTAGAGTTATGGCAAATCAGTAGTAGTCAACTTTTTTAGATTGGTGGACAAATCTTGAGAGCACATTCTAAAATTTTCACATGAAACGGCATAATATCTTTTGCGCATGGGCAAACTATCCATTTGCCAAGAGAAACTAGTCAGACCATATACAAATTCATTTTTTTTAAATCACTGGACATACTTCCAAACAAATTACTTGCCTGTAAGAACCAATGATTAATAGGCATGTAAATAAAACAGTAAATTATAGAATTTCAAGTAGGCTTTCTTAAGTCAGTTTTTATAGTTTGTTAACCATTATACTGTATATGATTATATCCACACTTAATAGACTGCATATCTAATATTAAAAAAAAAGAATACTATACCTGCCCCGGCCGTGCATTTTCACACACATAAGATTCATAGGGTACTGTAATTTCTGGAGGAAATTCATTGACATCCAAGACATTTATGATGACATTAAGTTTGCTGGTCAAGAGTGGATTGCCTATTAGGAAAATAATTTGAAAACGGGCCATGAAATATTGGTACTATCCTAGGCAATATTACATTGCACACAGCAATGAAAAATGGAAGTGCTCATCTTTTCTGATATGTCCTTTTAGACTGATTTGGTAAATCTCTCATACAAAATGGACTGTGCCTGGTAGTGATATAATGACTGCACAGAAAACTTAGATAGACAATTTATCATATTTATTAGAAAGAACTTATCATGTTTTTGTTCTGCAGGAACTGAGTAAACATTTACAGTGTATAATTCATGCAGGAATTGTATTCTTCCTTGTATAGAGTACAATAAATGACCAAGGATCTAGGATTAAGCAACCATATGCATACAGCACCTAAGCAAACTATCATCACATTTTGTAGATAATATACCAATGCATGGTAAATAGTTTTCCACAAAGAGAAAACTCATCATATGCAGATCATATATTCCGAAGGCAATTCAGTTACACATCAGTTTTAAAGTGAATATCTGGAATATATAACTATAATGTTTATATGATTTTGCTTTAGTTTTTAAAGAGATTGTACCAATCCCGATGACATGACCAAACTCAGAGAACATCAAAACTAAGCAAGAAAACAAGTGCATTTCTTCCACACAACTATTCTGTTGAACAGAGACAGGTGTGGTAAATGAAGCAACCTGGTTGCATTTCAACCAGGATTATTTTGAGCTTGTGAAATCTGAGGAAGTACACTGGCGCCTTGGTACTCAACTGCTTTGAAATTCATCAAATTTGATACTCAATGCATTTTGATATGAATATTTTGTCCCAGTACTCATCATTTTGGGTACTTGACACACAAGCTAGAACTTATTGGTGTTGCCTTTTGACTTACTATATTATTACTTATGGAGAAAAAATGTTTGATACTCATTGTTTTTGGTACCCATCAGGTCTCCCAGAACCAAATAATGATGAGTACTGAGGTAGCACTATAAACAGTACACTCAGAAGCATGAGGTCTTCCATGATTGAGATAAACCTATCCTGGCTCCTTGCAGGTCTGTGGTTCTGGTCTTCAGGAAGTGATACATATTAAGAATGTGGGAGCATTATCCTTTCACTCAAGTCAGCTTTAGAAATGAAACTAAAGATGTTGTAGATGTTTAAATCAGAGCCTGGAGGGTATTAAGGTTTTGATAGAGAAAAACAAACTTAGATGGGCTGGATGGAGTTTGTATATGTCTATAAACATCAGGGGTGAATACTTGTTTCAGATTTTACTACAGCAGTATAGTCTGACTACAAGTTCAGTGTCCCCAAGTGCTTGTACAAGGGTTACAATTAGGTGCAATATGCTTTTAAGGTAAAATGAATTATGTCAGGAATGCAGAACATATTTTGGGTTGACTACTACAGTACACTGCACTGCAATGAGGAAATTGGATCAGGTCAAAAATGAGATGAATTTTCATATACATGTATTTAATTAATTTGATTTAAATAAATTCCTGATTCCTTATTTAATAATTTCCCCAGTTTCATCATTATCAAAGGGCATGCAACTTTGATTTATACAAATCTTGTCTAAAAAAATTAGTATATATATATATATATATATATATATATATATATATATATACACACACACACACACACACACACACACACACACACACACACATATGCTGGAAGCAGAAACTACTCAAAGTTTTACACAGAACTGTAACACCTCCAGATATTTTGGAACTAGATGGAAAATAATAAAAAAAGATTTTGAAAAACAAAAAAAAAATGATTTTTTGTTAAGCCTTGTATAGTGATGCTTGTTGGCAGTTATCAGTCAATAGTAGACTCGTGAAACATTTCTAAGATTTAAATGTTCTTAAATTGAATGGCCAAATTTAAAATATATATATATATATAAAAGGAACATAAACAAGGAAGGCAAAGTAGTACACATCCCTAAGTTATGAGTGCATATACCTCCCTTTATTGGACAGAAAAATAACATTGTAGTATGATATAGAATTGATTATTTGATTAAGAGAAGGAAAAATATGCCCGAGATATAGATTTTCTATTAATGTTTATTATCAATGAGATTCAAATAAAAATGAAACCAGAACCTCCATCAAGGTGTTTTGAACTAGATTTTTGTTTACTTACAGACTCAGGCAAAACATATTCAGAACAACTCCCACTGAAACCAATGGGTTTTATTAATCATAACCATGATACATTTCCAACGTATTTAGTTATGATTAATTTTTGCATGCCATACTTAGAATGTTTAATCAGTAATTACACAAGCTTACAAGAGCACTGAAATAGCTTCGAAAATTGTTCTTGGAAGCCTGCTTGTTTCTGAGTCATCATTGTACTGTAGAGTCACATACCAGTTCGCCCCCCTCCCCCTCAACAAGACAAAAAACAAAACAAAAGACTACTGAAACTTAATTAAACAGAATAATCAAGGAAGAAAAAAGAGGCCTTTAAAGTTATTAAAATATGACTGGAAACAAACAGCTGGTGACTCATAATGCTGCAATTAAGGGAGATTTCTTTATGCAGAGTGGAAAACAATGGATTAAACCATTAGTGTGAAAGAAAAGCAGTTCAGCTAACCCTTGAACACATTCTCTCTTCATCATAAAGCCTCCATCTCTCTGTCCATATAATTGTCCACATGGGAGTGGATTCCCTTGTGAAGCAATAGGATTTTTGCAATCCTTGGAGGAACAATCCTTCCATTCATTCTCTAGGGGGTTCTGTTAAGCCAATGATATGTGTCTGAGGGAAAATTAAACCCTTTTATGTATCTCTAGACACATATATTCAAGGTCAAAAAGAACAAGTAAAATGTATTAATGAAGTTGCATGCCCTGATACAAAGCCTACTTTACTTTTCCAAGCTTCCAAGGTTGAACAAAAGAGAAAAAAAAAAGAGACGTCTTGTCTTCTTGTAAGAAGCAGACTGAAAGACAGAGTCTAAGAGACTTCCAATTAGAGGAAAACAGAGCAGAGATAAAGACATAGATAAAGAGGTGGTCTGTGTTTGCTTCACTATTGCTAATGCCTCTAGTGAGTAGTAGGATAAAACAGTTGATGGTTGTTGAGTTGCTTTGACAATTATTCTTGGACTAGATTTGTAACTAACAAGTACACCAAACTATCCCTGCCCACTCATTACCTGCAATTGGAACGTCATATGTTATTTTACACTGAAAACTAGAGGCCTTGACTATTCTCAGAGAATGAATAACCTATATATATGGAGTGAGATGGTAAATATGAGGCATACATCAATCCAAATTATAGACACACTACGGGGCACTGGCAATGGAATGAAAGTTCAGACTTCCACTAAAACTAATAGGGACCCTATCATTTTATGCCCCACAAAAGGAGAAAGAGGAATCATGCCTGCAATTTTAGCTGCTTATTCAATATTCAATATTTATTCAATATTTTCCTCCTTCAGGGCTGAGAACTCTAAGAATGGAATCATGCTACAGTGAATGAGGCTAATGACTGACAAAAGATATAGATTATTTGAAGCTGATTCCTAAAAGATCCCTAGGAGTCTGCCCAAAAATATAGGAAATCTGCTGAATGAAGTGTTATGACATACTCTATTTCATAAGACAAAAAAAAAAAAAAAAACAAAGACATTTTGCCAAATAATTTCATCAAAATGGACAAACAAGATAACAATGACAATTCCCGAAATAACATCTATCCCGTTTCTATTGTACTTACTAACTTTACTTGCAATTATTGAAAAATTGTACTGCGCAGTATTCTCTCTATCAAGTAACTCATTTGTGGCAATAGTTCCTTCCATTCCATCTATAGTAAAGTAGCTATCCATATCATTCTTCCAGTCTATGAAGTACCTGCAGATGCAGAAAGTTGAGAGGGAAGGAAATAGAAGAAACAATAGAAGCTGACAGCCTCTAATCATTTATAATAATAGCATTTGGTGCATCTAAATGCCTTTCTTATTCTACTCTCAGAAGTTATTTCTCTGCTTTGTAATAAAGAAGCAATGATTGCTTTAACACCATGTCAGAAGGCTAAATGGAAAATAATGAAAGATAGACTTGAGGGAAAAAAATTAACAGCGAATATGTAAACATTTTAATTGTATTTCCAATAAAAGCATTCAGAATTGTGTTCTGGAGTGCAGTTCCCGTCTTTCTCTTCCCCAGAGAGATCATCACATTTTAGAACATTTTTCTCTCTCTCAATAATTTGGTTTCTGCTGCTTCTAAATCCAATTTAAATATTTTTACTGGCTGCCTTTGCTCATGTCTTTTTCCTAATTTAGCAGAAATGTGTCATTTTCCAGTATGCTTCTGCTGTTTGTTGTTTTTGTTATTATTTTGTAGGTTTCCATCTACTTTATTTGTTTTATCGATTGGAAGTGATTTTAATAGAATATAAACAAAAGTCACATTGACTTCTCTTGCACCTAAATTGAGTTTTCATATTATTACCGTGTTCCCCGAAAATAAGACCCTGTCTTATAATTTTTGGAACCCTGAAATAAGTGCTTGGCCTTATTGCCATGCGCTCAAAAGTCCGATTGGGCTTATTATCAGGGGATGTCTTATTTTGGGGGAAGCAGGGTAATTATTCACAAATCTGAGGATTGGCATAGACTGTTTCTTTGGAAACAAATTACTGAGTAAACACTTGAAGCAACAAATAAGTCAGTCTAATCTAAAGCACCATGAAAACCTAAGATTTTTTATTTTTGAAGTAGAAAAGAAATAGATGCACATTCACTATTTTAGGGAGGTATTTTAAATGAGTCATAATAAAGGTTGTCCTAAAAGGCAGGGGATCTCTGCACTGAGCAAACCTGGTAAGAATAGTATTACTATAAAAAGCAGGTATCACAGACGTTGCTGAAAGATTAATGGCTGACGTTAGCAAAGTGCTACTTCTAATGCCATTTGAGTGTAATATAAGGAAAAACAGCAACAACTAAGGATAACAGGGGTGAAAGGCAAACATGCAGAGAATTGTAACATATTACATTACCATTATTTAACATAATACTGTTTAAATCAGCCCGAAGATTAGTAAAGGATAATTCAGGAACAGAATCAGAATGTATTAACCATTTTTTAATTAAAGAATAGCTATTAGTGCTGGAGCAAGTCGTTAAATTTGCATGCATAGAAAACAACGGCCTACAGTTTACAAACCTTCTCTTAAATAATAATAAAAATAAAATAAATACAGAGTTTTTATAGTTCAGTGTATGCCATGTGAATTTTGTTTTTGTTTTGTTCAGTTGGATGGTTTACTATTAATCATGAAAATTCAAATGTCTCTTTTGAATCCTTTGAAATGTAATCCTAAATAAATGTTCATAGGAGTCAAGCTAATATCAGTGCCAACAAGCAAGTAAATAGATGTGTGCCAATACAAAGTCAAAGGTTATGAAGTGCTGGTGTTGCAGTGATATTATTCAGTGCCCTATTTAAAGAAGCAAATATTTGTAGTCAAGGTACTAAGATTAAATGAAACAATTCCTTGAAAAAAAAATAGAATTCTGTCAACCTGTGAGCTGGGAGCAGGAGTGTTTATAGGGAAGAAAGTCACCAATATAAAGACAGCACTTGTGATTGCATAACTGACACCTCACCTTTTTTTTTTTTTACATTGTTCTGGCTGAAAGCAAACAATAATGCATCTGACTCTAATTGAGTTCACACAAGGTGTTGATTTAGTTAATTTCAAGAACAAACCAAATTTGGTTGGGTTCACATAATACATTAAGGCAGCAGTCCCCAACCTTTCCATCTTTGCGAACTAGTTGTGGTAGCGGGAGTGGGGTGGAGAGAGGGGATGCTCAACTGCTCACCCGCTGCTTGCATAACCCAGTTCTAAACAGACTGGGGCCTGATACCAGGCCACTGCCCTGGAGTTGGGGACCCCTGCATTAAGACATAAGCCACAATATCATAACAGTTAGGACTATGTGACATGCTAATTGAGAGCAAACCAACCATACAGCAGCTTAGCATAATTTCTGAACTGTATTTATATAAAACCTGGTATTCTTTCAAGATTCAACCTGGTATAAATTGAATAAAATCTGGTATTTTTTCAAGATTCAATTACAGGAGCCCATTAATTTCAGGTCAATTAACTTGAGCTGTCAAAAGGTGTACCATAAAAAAAATAATCCTCACTCTAGGCATGGTTTTGCTGAAAACTGGAAATAAATGCAAACAATGCAAATGCAGTTTAGTTGACAAGTGCCTACAGTATGACCATGGGTGGACAACTCTTGCAACTTTGAATCTTGATTGTAATTATCCCCAGGGAGATCCATTGTAGCTTGAAATGGTCGTTAAGCAACCTCTCATAAATCAAGGACTATCTGTATTCAGTATATGCCCTATTGTTAGTGGTGAATCCAAATGATTTGCTGCAAATGCTAGATTGAATAATGTAACAAGGAGCCATGGATTTAAAAATTAATACACCAAAGACAATAGCATTTGGCAGGAAAAATAGAATTAATGACTTTAATCATTATACTTAACTGGCAAAAAAAAAGAAGAAGCAGATAATTTAATGTACTTTCATAGAATTTTGACTAAAGGTGGAGAAATGGATGGAGAAATGATCTGTAAGTTTTGGCAGAAACGTAGTGAATAGTGTATTGTCTTTTTATGTACAAAAAGGAAGGACACATGTTAAAGGAAGGGACAATTGCTTTATGTTTGATTTGATAAATGGAAATGAGAATTGGGGATGGCAAGCGAAACCTACAATTAAGTGGAATTCAGTGGGAATGTAACAGTTCAGAATTGTATGTGGTAAAATAAAAAGAAATAACCCGAAGAATGGATAAGCCCTGAATTAATGTAGATTGAATACAAGAGTGACTTATCAGCATGGAACAAATACATGAAAATAAATTGGCCAAATAGAAAGAGTAAATTATTGAATCACAAAATAAATATATGAAGGATGAATTGACATCCTTTTTTGCTCTAGCATATTCTACTACAGAGATAATGAAAATGGGAGAGGAATAAAATTAAATTTCCAAGCAGCCAGCTCACTCATAGGATTTAGCAAGTTCAAGACCAGAGGGTCCAACTTGCATTGAGGCATGAAACGCTGTGGGAATAGGCAGAGGACAAAGAAAAGGCAATAGAACTGGGGTGTTAAACCCAAGGCCCAAGGGCCAGATCTGGCCTATGGGGTGTTTAGATCTGTCCCATGGGGCCACCCTGGAAACAGTGAAGGACTGGCCTGTGGTGCCTCTGCCAGATAAAATGGAGCATGGGAGGGCCGCATGAGTGCCATTTTCACTGACAGAGGGTTCCAGGAGGCTGTCACAACCCAAAATGAAGCTCGGGAGCCTGGCAGAGCTCTTGGGCCACCACAGGTGCCCAACACGAGTGACATTGAACTGGCCATGCCCACCCCAGCTATGCCCATTCTGCTCCTTGAGGTCAAACACAACCCTGATACAGCCCTCAATGAAATCGAGTTTGACACCCCTGCAATAGAACAAAATTATTCAAAGAGTTTCTGTCTTAATTGGCTTACCATAAGTCTACCTGGGAATTTACTATTAGTTTTCAAGATCAAGTTCTTTTCCTGACTAGCATTAAGAGTCTTCATGAAATGTATGCTGTTCTCACTTTTTGTTAGCTACAAACAGTTTACAGGCCACTTTCCTCCTATGTGAGTTCTCATTTATATTATATTGCATTATATTTTTATACTGCTACAATTCATCTGGCTCTAAGTGGGTTACAAACCAGTAAATAATTATAGCATTAATCAAAGAATACAAAGCAGAATGATATATAAATTCTTCCATAGTAAATCCATCATCCTACAAGATAACATACAAGATTCAACATTCATGGGGCTGCATTTGACATAGGACAAGAAAATTATTAGTCTTTTGAGGCTTTCTGAAATAACTGGATCGTAACAAATTTCTGGAAAAAGTTGGAGAAAATTATCCCAGTTCCCTCAGCACTCTTGTCTCTTATCAGTCACCTAAGTGATGAGGTCCAGGTCTGTCCCTCTGCTTAATCAGGATACAGTTTGTGAAGTCTCCAGTACCCGTATTAAGAGTCTGCAGAATTTTGGCAACCACACAAGGAACACATTTAGCAATGTTTCCTTGGCAATATTCAAGCACAGAGTCAAGTAAGCTTAGGTACATGGTTGAGATATAAGGAAATGCATATCCTATTAGGATATAGTCAAATTAATTTACTAAGAAACCCTGGAAATATTCTATGCAATTAGAGCTTTCAAGAATTTTTTTCACCTGCAGTAGCAGTAGCTAATGCTTGGCTCTGATATTGGCCACATTCTGGTATTTGCAGGGATACCTTAATCTTCCTGTGAGCTATAAATGCCCCTATTTTAAAAAAGGAAATATTGTACATTTAATACAGCTAATTCTATTCCAAGTACAACCTTAGGTATCTATTTTTCATGTAATGCATTTAGGAAGGCTCCATACTCAATACCACAAGGGCATTTGTAGAGCAAGGGAACCCTTCCCCTGAAAATAATTTGATTAGCTAATTTTATATAATATTAGACTATGAAAACTGTGGGTTCAGTATATTTTGGTATTAAATCGCTAAATAGTCTGTGTACACAAGGGTTTGTATGTGTACCTAAAAAGGCATTTTAAAATACATGCTAACCTAGAATTTGTGAATACTGAAATCCTTAAAGTTTGAACGCAATTATTTCTCTTTTGTTTGTTTTTTTTCCTCTGGCTGCTTGTGTGACAGCAGATATGATGTGAGTTACTCTGACCTGAGCAAGCACGGTTTTGCTGCAAATGCCCAAGATGCAAAGTGTTCATTTGATTTGACAGGATGCAAAAACTAATTTACACAGATAACCCTAGAGGTTCAAAGAGTCAAATGAAGGCGAGTGAGGGGAAAAGAGTTGCTAATGTTTCCTAGAGAAGAAGACATGCCATGTCTCTTTCCAAACAAATTTGTCTGAGCACAAGAGAGGTGAAAAAGTGACTACATTGCAGTCATCAACACATCCTAATTGCTGTCTAAACATTTCATCACTCACTACCCTGTTTTTCTTAGATGAATTGCGCATTTATTAAATAAATTGTCTTGCCAAATTTGTTGTCATCTCTTTATTTCTCATAATGAATTCAATAATACATCAAGATTTCCTTCCTTCCTTCCTTCCTTCCTTCCTTCCTTCCTTCCTTCCTTC
>WNWU01000053.1:1542342-1553623 GCA_012654045.1 Ptyas mucosa
TTCCTTCCTTCCTTCCTTCCTTCCTTCCTTCCTTCCTTCCTTCCTTCCTTCCTTTCCCTTCCCTTAGAATGTATACCAACAAGAGAGAATACAGGAGAGAATTTGCCTATTACACTGTATTGATCCAGAATGTTTTCCAGTGTCAATACAGGATAAATCTATGAAAAATGTATCATATATATATTGTCCTATATACAAAATTCTGAGTATTTCTGAAGCTCTATTATACTTTCAAACACTATTTTTAAAGTAATACAAATTGTTTTACTTTCCTCATACAATTATGAGTATACCAAAAGTCAGATTCAACCCAAAGGAGACTTTAAGATGAAAAAAAGAAATTAAAAAATGGCTTTCATGGCATATGGATCCTAAACCTGACATAGTAGAGATCACTACCCTAAAGTCTAAAAATATGTAACAATCTTGTTCCATTCATTTTGAAATTACATCTATTCAATTTGCTCTTTCCACAATCCTGATGGTTTTGTTTTTCACCTAGTTTTAACACTTCCTCTTTTTTTAAAAACTGTTTTGGTTTTGTCCAAACAAGAAAAATAAACTCAGCATTAACCATCATCTTTTGAAAATATTCTCTTTTCTTCCTATTCTTTAAATAAGTGGATTTCCATTCCACTGTCATTTAGCTATTATCTTCTTATTCCCATATGTCAAAGCTAACAGATTTGGAAGTCTGTGTCGTTTATAGAATATGATAAATTATAAGGACTTAGTGTTTCTCCTCATAACATGAACAGTTTTGGATTGTTTTGCATTCTGGAGTTATGCCATCTGTTGTACAAAGCACAGATCTATTGTCTTATTTCTCTCTCCTTTGTTTTGCAAATTATAGATCAGTGTAATAGGCATTGTGAAGGCTAAAGCTGTGTCTGGGAAGTATATGAGAGAAAATGAATTAATTTGCAATGAAATTGCACAGCACATTATATTGGTGATTGCAGAGGAAAGCATATTATCTTCCTAAAGACCTATTTCTTTTCTACCTCTTTCGTCTATTTTGTAAGTTTTTCTTTTAAAATATTTCAAAACTGACACAACAGATTATTTACCCTGACAAGGCAAACTCGATCTTTAAAAGCTAACACAGCATAATGGTTGTAAGACACATTCAGAAGTTGTAATCACACAAAATTGTCTGAAGGTAATTTATGATTTTACTAACATCTATTTATTGACTTTCAGTTTAAATTAGGGACATAAACCTTATGTAGTAGTGAAGTCTAACACATCATTAACTAAGATCCACATATATTTTCTGCCCCTCAGTTATACCAGGAAATAAATAAGCAAAACCAGTTTAATAAACTGGCTGCTACTTAAAAATCACGAAAATTACAATTCTTTTGTTTTTAAAAAATGTCATTTAAGTACCAGTACATCTTGTAAGTAAGTGTAAAATGTGAGGGAACAACTGAAGCATTTTTATCATATAAATAGGACCATCTAGTTGTATTTATGTGAAAATAGGTATTCCTCACTCACTGACCACAAATGGGAGCAGTAATTTCAATGCTAAGCACCTTGTCACTAAGCAAAATATCATGTGACTATTCCAGACAGGAATAGTCTGTCACTTCTGCTTCCATGGTTCAGCAAATCATTATGGTTATTACGTGAGACATCACACAAATACAGCTTGTGCCTTTATTATCAGCTTCTCTATTGATTCTGCTTATCAGAAAGTGGTCTGAAGCACACAATGCCAATTAAATGACTATGGAACATTGCAACACTTGTAAACACTTCCGGTTAGGAAATGCCTGAATATCAATTATATGATTCTGAGACAGCTGCAGCAGTTATAAATGCGAGGATTTGTTGTATTTAGCTCAGTGTCAGAAGTGCTCCTCTGAACCCATGGCTCCCAAAACTGAAGTATGCCCTCTTCAAAGCTCAGTGCAGTTGCTTCAAAGGCCTCTGTAGGCTATTCTGTGCTTCATTGGTAATTCTGACAGGGAGAAAAAAATTAAGCAAACCTTTGGAAATCCTATGCAGAAAAGTCAGCAGACAATATGATAGTTCTGTATATCTCTATCCCTATCTCTATCATGTCTGTCTGTCCGTCTGTCTGTCTAGCTGTCTAGCTGTCTTAGTTGTCTATCATCTGGAAATTTTATTAGATTTATATGCCATCTTTTCTTCAGAAACGTAAAAATGAGTACATGGTCTTTTACCCCTGCCAGTGGTGGGATTCAGCCAGTTCTCACCACTTCAGGAGAACCGGTTGTTAAATTTCTGAGCAGTTTGGCGAACTGGTTGTTGGAAGAAATCATTAGGGCAGAGAACCAGTTGTTAAATTACTTGAATCCCACCACTGCCCCCTGCCCATTATATTTATATGACTACTTGATAAATTGCACCTATCTACCTTATATGCATTCATCTTTGTCTTTGCTCTTACTGTTAATCATATTCACAAGAGTTTGAGCATTTTCAGAATTTGTCGTATTTCTCAATATCAAAAACAGGCAGAGTGAAATTAATAAACGGTGCTTCTCTAAAGCTTCAAATTTCCTTTTTCTGGGAGTAAATCTCCAGGAATACATTCCTGTAATTCTTAATAATTAATAACATTCTTAATAATTGTATCAAATATCTTATTAATCTGTCTCTACAATAGTTTACATTTTGAAAAACAGAATGTAGAGAAAGTGCAGAGAAGAACAACAAAGATGGTAAGAGGTCTGGAGGCTATATCATACAATAAACAACTACGGGAACTAGGCATGTTTAGCCTAATGAAAAGAAGGCTCAGAGGAGATACAATAGCAGTTTTCCAATACTTGAAGGGCTGTCACAGAGAAGAAAGTATTGATTTATTCTTCATAGCACCTGAAGGCAGGATAAGAAGCAATGGGTTCAATCTGGAAATAAGGATTTAGTTATTATACTACAAGCTCAGACACTTTTGGATTTACGTGTAAAATCATGGTACACAAAAAAGGTACTGGTATACATATATCTTGCATTGTCCCATCTGATTCCCACTACAGATAGCACTAGTACCTATACTACTAAATAGAGCTTGCAATATGACCATTGGGACATCAGAAAAACCCTCATATTGTTTATAGAGAAAATGTAAGTATGTGTTATTGCCACCAAAGCTTGACATGTGATGTAAGATGGAATCACCGTCCATCCTGATTTATGATTTTTGTGTGTGAAAATGAGATAAACGTAAAATTTTTCTTTTCTGTTCTTTCCAAAAGTCCTCCCTGTCCTGCCCCAACATGCAAGGCTCCTCAGATCAGTCAAATAACCTTATGCTAATGACTAGACTTCTCAAGATTGGCTGTGCTGCCTCATTAGGGAAAGGAAAGGAAGAGAGACGCTTTCCAGGGAAGGATGAGTGAAGAATGGTGGGAGAGCATTCCATGCATGCATGCATGCATGCATACATACATACATACATACATACATACATACATACTCCCAGCAGAATCACCCAGAATCATTCCACCTGTCTAGTATAGCTCTTCCTCCAAAACAGCCACTGGCAATCTGGCTTTCTTCTATCTCTTCCCCATGTGACCAGCCCGACCTGTCCTGGTCCAGGCCTTGGGTCCTATCCCACCATCTCACCAATCCTGTTTTCTCATCAACATGTTCTCTAAAACCCAGTGAAAGGTCTATCTAGTCTTTCTCTTGTGGCAACCAGGATGCAATCTCTAGGCCAATAGTAGCCATCCTTCCTTTCCTGTGGTGGCAATCTCGTAATCTCTCTTTCTTTCTGAAGGAGTACAGTCTTGTTCCCTTGTAGCAGCTTTGTGGGGGGGGGGGGGTTGTTTTGTTTTTTGCTCCCTTGCACTCCTCTTTTTCCCCAGCTTCCCCTAACTTCTGTTTTACCCCAGCTCCTTCAAGCTGTCCTTTTTTAAATATCAGTTCCCTGAAGCTATCCTCTTACTCCTCCTGCTGGCAACTATCTTTCCCAGGAAAAAAGAATATCCCTCAGGGTCTCTTCCTATCTCCATTCCAGGGACAAGGCCCCAACCAGGTAGGTAACCAGGGAACATTGTTAATAGAGCTAAAGGTTGTAGGCACTTATATCATCAGGCAGTAGTAATACAGAAAGATGAAGGAGGTGGATGATTCTTTAGTGTCATTGGCAAAGGCATCCATTCGTACTGTTTAGGAGAAAGCAATGGCAAATAAACTGGGTTCTTTTTAAACAAGAAAATGACATGGATAGAATACAAAAAAAAAATATTGCAAATATTGTACTACATTATGAGACACTCAGATCAGATGGCACTCAATATGCTACCGAGAAGAGTTGAGGAACTTTTAGAATACAATGATGTTTATGATGTTGCAAGATTAAAAGGCCTCTGGGGTATGTAATTGCTGATGTTACCATACTGGAAGAGAAAATCCAAAGCTGCAAAGACTGAATTATAGTGGGAATAGCTAACGTACAAGCATGAAAATAGGAATGCTCAACACAGTGAATACGAAACAACTTCACATAGACATCTTAAGCATCAGTGAATTGAGGTCCAGTGGGAATTCACATTTTCTGTCAGAAGATCAGCTGTTCACTACACAGAACATTGAAAACAAAGAAGCAGCTATGTTACCTATAGTTAGGAAGTGTATAGCAAGAACAAAATTTGAATACAATGCAATAGTGATTAAATAATATCAATTTGTGGACAGCTCTTTACTATGACAATTATTCACATTTATAATCCCATCCTAGTTGTAGAAGAAGAGAATGTTTATCACAACATAGAAATAAGGTATGCTTATGGAATGCCAAAGTTGGAAATATTGAAGAAAATGTACTTGTATTCTATGGTTTAAGAAACCAAAATGAAGCAGAATAATAACTTATCAAACTCTGCCAATTCAATTATTTCTTCATTGCTAACACTATCTTTAAAAAGCCAAAACAATGCCTCTGAACATGGAAATGATGTACAGTACAGATGGAGTACATGGAAATCAAATTGACTATACTATTGTTACGTTGAAGTGGGTGAGTTCAGTTATAGCATGAAAGATATGCCTCAGGTGTTGACTGTGAAGTAGATCGCAAACTATTTATGTACAATTTCCAAGTTAAGCTAAAGAAGAAGAAAAGGCCATCTTGGGCATATACAACTGTTTAAAGGAGAACATCAGGAATTTCTTTGAAGTCCTGAACCTCATTGAAAAAGAGCCAGAGGAAATGGGGAATGAACTTTAAGATGTTGTGAATGAATGAATGTGAGAAGATGAAGAAACAAGAAACCCTACAAGACATGCCTTGCTTACAAGAATCTCAGGTGCTAGATAAGCACTAATGGAATATTCATGGAAATACAGTACAAGAATCCAAGAAGACCATCTGATAACAATAGATACGACAGAATCAGGGGTGAAATGCTACCCGAACTGGTAGTAAAAAATTCTACAGGTTCACCAAACCTGTAGTAAAAAATGTAAAAAAAAAAGTTCTGACAATCAGCTAAGCTACGTGCAATCAGCGGAACCTTTTTTTTTTTTTTTACTTTTTTAGCATTTGTTTACTACCAGTTCTTCGGTAATACTAGAGTTAAAACTGGTAGTTAAAAATGCTTTGAAAGGAAAAACGTAAAAAAAAATATGTTCTGATGATCGCACGTTGCTCAGCTGACCATTGGAACTTTTTTTTTTACTTTTTAGGCATTTTTTTACTACTTTTGGGTGAATAGGTAGTAAAAAATGCTTTTAAAAAGTAAAAAAAAAAAAATGGGCCCGACGATCACAGCTGTGCCGTGCGATTGCCAGAGTCTTTTTCTTCCTCTTTTTTTTTACTTTTTTAAAGCATTTTTTAATTAGCTATTCACCTGAACCGGTAGTAAAAAAAATGCTTTTAAAAGGTAAAAAAAGGTTCCGATGATCACGTGGCACAGCTGTGATCATCAGAGCCTTTTTTTTAACCTTTTAAGAGCATCTTTTTCCTACCTGTTCTGGCGAATAGGTAGTTTAAAAATGCTTTAAAAAAGTTTTTAAAAAAAGGTTCTGACAATCGCGCGGCACAGCTGTGATCTTCAGAGCCTTTTTTTTTTACTGTTTTAAAGCATTTTTTTACTACCTATTCACCTGACCTGGTAGTAAAAAATGCTTTTAAAACATTTTTAAAAAGATTCCCACGTGCGCCACAGCTGATCACCCCCCCCCCCATGCTGTTCTACTTACCTTCCCAACCCTCCTTTTGGTGCTTACTGTGCGTGCATGTGCAGCTCACATTTGGCGCATGGCGCACATGCGGGGCCAGTGAACCGGTAGTAAACCGGTTCAGATTTCACCACTGGACAGAATTAACAATTAACATGCTTCCCTCAAGCCACAAATGACCAGATTCAAATTATTATATTTCAGACACATTATGTGAAAACCTAATTCTCTGAAGAAGGCTATGATGCTGGGAAAGGTAGAAGGAAAGATCAAAAGAGCCACAAGCTGGATGGACCCAGTTTGATGCAGTTGGAAGTTCTGAAGGACTTCTATAAGGACAGGTCATCATGCAGAATATTTAAATCAACCAATGAATCAACCAATTGAGTAGGGAGAACAACCCTGATGCACTTAGGATGTATTTGTATTGTACCTGTATTGAGCCCCAACAAGTATACAACCTAAATATCTGGAAAACAATATATTACTTACAGATGGTGGCTTTCTATTTTTTAGTGGGTGAGACTAAGGGCGTGACTATGGCTATGCAGGTTGCAGGTTACAGAAATAAGCTGAATTTGTAAGCTCAGGGGTTACGAAGTATATGCAGGAGTGATGTAGGATATGGAATGAAATTCAGAATACATAAAAGGGACCCAGAAGATGCTGCCTGACTGAAAATGATATGGCTTCACCAACCTACTTATTGATCCCAGGTTTTGAATGCAGAATAAAGGGCTTTAGTGTCTTGAACTTCACCTTCTGTGATGGAATGCCAAACTGACCTTGAGAACACAGAAGAGGCAGCAAGAAAGTTAAGGAAGGAAATGGCAATTCAGGGCTGTATTGTCACTTTTGTGGACCGTACATATCTTTGTCTTTTGGGGGAACCCCCCTCCCTTAAAATAATAGTATTGAAATTACATGTAACATGATTTTCAACCTTGTACTGTATTTCCATTTTTATAGAGAAATAAGGAATAGTAATTATATATAGCTTGTACTTCACACTCAAACATATACATGCATATATGTCTCTGTGCATGTGGGTAAAACCAATTGCTGCAAATTATATGTGTGTTGCTTATAATCAAAGTTATTAAATTTTAATATTAAAATATTAAATTAATATTAATAAAATATTAAATATTAAATATTAAACTAAAATATTAAATATTAAACTAATATTAAATTTTAGTATTTATGCTATGCCATACATTTCTAAGACCATCTGTTTGATGTTCAAATGTGCATTTCTTGCCTGTTTTTATTAAAAGGAACTTCTACTTCGTTGTTTCTGATGAAAAGTGTGCCTATTGTGCCTAATAGATAAATTGATCCTAGGGTCATTATAGATGAGATTCCTGGATCCAGGGAAAGAGTGAACAAGAGACATAGAATAATTTTGCCTAAATTATACAAGGTGGAAGTTTTTCAGGAGAATTATTTCAAAATTTGGTTATACAGTCTTATGAGGAATAAAGATTTTTCCAGAAATCCAAGGGATTGTTTCATAAACTTGCCAGCTTTGCACATCTTTATACCTCCCATGATTATTTTTACTGCTCCCAATTCATTCATGAGTTTGAGTTCATGAGCTGTGGAACATTTCCTTACCTGACAGTACTGCTTCCAATGTCCAAGTCCTGGGCAGTAACTGCTCCTATAATGGTCCCAACTGGAGTATCTTCATATACTTCCATGGTGTAAAACGGTTTGCTGAAAACTGGAGGCTCATCCACATCTAGGACATTGATCTTCACAGTTGCTGTATCCTTGAATGGACCCACAGAATGAAAGCGATGGTCAAGGTGGACATTCGAAGCCTCTACTTTGAAAGTGTATGCCTTTTTTGTTTCAAAATCCAGTGGCTGCAATGTAGAAAAATAATTCAGATTAATTATATATATTTCTCTCAGATCTTTTTACAGAATGAAAATGTTGCCTCTGTGCATAACTTCATTTAACCAAATTAGAATATTAACTTTTGTTACTGTTTATTATACAAACACAATTTTGATGGGGCCGAAGTGAAGACTCAAGAGCACATTTTGCAACGTGTAACAAACCCTCGTACAAAATTCAGAGTCCAGCTACAGAGATTTTGCAAAAGAAATCAGGAAACATCTTTGTTATTAAGTCTTTAAAGATTGCACAGTTGGCTTCTTGGTGTCACTTATTGATGCCTTCTGAAAAGAAACAAAAGCTGTTCCTATACTTACAAGAATTTAAGTGGATTGAGTATTTGGCATTTATTGGCTATTTTTGGTGGATTCCTGGCAAACACTGACATCTTGTGGTCAGTATTATAACAACCTCATTTTGTTATCTTAAAATGCAAAAATGAAAGTATCAGAAAGGGTATCAAAAAAATCTCTCAGTCTGAATTTTTTTTCAATTAAAATATAATATATAATATTTTTATTTCAAAACAATTTGCAATAAATTCTAAAATTTCAATGGAAGATTAAAATCATTGATAAAAACTGATACCATTACATTGTATAAAATATGCAAGACACAATAAACAATGACATACACCGTTAAAAAACAATAACAAAGAGTAAAAATGGTAATAAATGCTTAAATCTATCACAAATAATAAATCACTAAAAGCTCTGGGAGAAATAAAGTGTTATTGTCTGGCATAGGAAAGACAATGAAGATAATAATATGGGTATACTAATTATGACATCTCTTTCTACAGCATTTCATAGAGCTTTCTCTGTATCTTTCTACCAGAATCTCCTTCATTGTGTTCTGTAGACTAAATCTGATAACAAGTTTAGATTCCAAATACTAAAGACCAACTTTCCATGACCCCATTCTTCATGTTGGTTATTATTTTTTTATTGTCAATGGAGGCTTCTTGCCAGGAGCAATGACTGCTGTGTCAATTTCATTTGCAAAGCATGAATTAAACCATATACCGATTACTGTATCTTTAGCCTGCTGTAGAAGCATGATGATTCATTTGCCTCAAATAGGGAGTCATTGAAAGTCAAGAAGAGTCAACTTTTCAAGATTACAAAATATTCAGGATTGTGCATCATAAACTGACACACAAACCAGAATTAAAACTACGAACCTGCATATTCCTAAATTGCTATTATTTAGTAGGGCATAAAGCACGGTAGCAGAATCCCCATCTGGATCATTGCTATGATGTGAATGTTCATGTAGAACAACCAATTTTCTTGTTAATAAAGGCACGTTTATTTGCCAAACTATTGGATGCAAAAACAAAAATGATCTATATTCAACACTTAAACATCTGTTAATATTCTAATGTCAATAAAGTAGCTCTAATTATGGTGAGACAGAACTAAATATACAAACACATATGCAGGCATTAAAAAACACCGGGGGGGGGGAATCTCTCTCTCTCTCTCTCTCTCTCTCTCTCTCTCTCACACACACACACACACACACACACACACACACTTAAACATGAATGGATCCAAGGGCAAATATTTACTGTAATTAACTGTGCCACTTCCCAATTTAATTTCCTTTCCATTTAAACCTCAGGTGCAATCTGAATTGTTCCACTTTGGAGCAAACTCCCCCTTCCCCTAAAATCGTAGTTCAGCTTTCATAACAATTCAGGATTCGAAGAAAGGGCTAACAGAATGTTTCTTTATTTCTTTTAATAATAGCGAAGAACACAACATAAGCAAAATGATTGACTAGACAGTTGCTATAAAAGAAAGCAGAAACACAAAAATAAAGGGACATATTTATGTTCATAGTCTTTGCACAGTAACAGGAAACAAAACAGTGCTGTCTACCGTCTGTAAAGACTAGCACAGCTAAACAAATTCTATATTTATCCACTGACTGGCATTGCATGAACAGAATTAGGGAAGAATCCTTACGCAGAATTAGGAATGCTGTTCAGTCTTCATTTAAGAAAACAGGCTCTTATAAGCTCTCTTTAATTTAAGCATGCAGTTAGTGACCCACCAATCAAAGGCTATAAATTTTGGTATTTGGGGTTCCCATTCAATCTGCTTTCAGGAAGAAAAACATAAATGCAACAACCTAAAAGTTTACATTATATGAACCTTCACCTTCATCCAGGCCTTGGAGAGGCCAGAGACGAGGCTTGGCCGGCGAGCCTACAGCCGTCGGTATTTTTCAGCTGCCTTCCGAACAGCTCCGCTGTGATGCCATCCCTCTGGCACAGCAGGCTGTTCTCCTGGCCGGGTCTGGCTACACACGGCACCAGCAAGCAATGGGGTGTGTGAAGAACAGGTCAGGGATGGCAACGGTGGTGATGGGACTTCTTCAGGCCTCTTTTTCGGCCTGTAGTTTTTGGTAGTTTAGGGTGCAATAAGCCTGCAGCCACAGCCTCTTTTTCAGCACAAGAAGCCTCAGCTGCCACTGCTGGCTCAGTTCTGGCTGGCAAAGAAGCTTCTTGTGCCGAAAACTACAGGCCGAAAAAGAGGTCTGAAGTTCCGTTGCCACACTGTTCTTCTTGTTAGCCACACACATGCACCCCATTGCCTTGCCAGTGTACATGTGTGGCTGCACCCCATTGCCAGATCTGGCCAAAACAGCCATCTGTGCCGGAGGGATGGTATCACAGTGGAGTTCGCTCAGAAGGCAGCTGGACTGTGGTGTCCCTTTAAGGTAATTCAATGTGGGGGAAGGGGGGAAACCATAAAGGGACAGACTGCAGGAGCTACCTTTTCTGCTGGTTCTGTGGGTGTGGCTTGGTGGGCATGGTGTGGTGGGGGTCATGTGACTGAGTGGGCATAGCCAACTCAATGTGACTCACAGCAAGGTGCCACCCCACCAACCCACGTCCACAGAACCAGTATTAGAAAAATTTGAATCCCACCACTGCACACAGTGATACATGGATTTAACTATCTCAACTACCTTCTTTTTCCCCCAAAGTCTGACTGAGTTGTTAGCTGAGGAGTTGATTCACCTACTGCGTAATCTTTTGATCATTGAGTCAGATAGAACACACTAATGGCGTGCTCATCAGAAGCAAAGCAAAGCGAAATGAAGCAAAGCAAAGCAAAGCAAAGCAAAGCAAAGCAAAGCAAAGCAAAGCAAAGCAAAGCAAAGCAAAGCAAAGCAAAGCAAAGCAAAGCAAAGCAAA
>WNWU01000053.1:1553633-1565450 GCA_012654045.1 Ptyas mucosa
AAGCAAAGCAAAGCAAAGCAAAGCAAAGCAAAGCAAAGCAAAGCAAAACAAAGCAAAACAAAATACAATACTGCTTACTTAGTCAAACCTTTCTTAAATGCATATGATCAGTTCCATAAATTTAATAATTCATTTGCAAAAATATTGTGTTTCTTTTTCTTACTTATCAGCTCTCTGCCACTGCTCTTCTAATGATTGCTGGCACAGAGTGAGCTACTGAAAGTATTAACAGCATGCCAAACTCACAGAGACCCCCAAGGAAATCAGGACAATACTTTATGAATTTCTAGGAAAGGCTTTTTCTCAGTTGTGGGGCAATCATCTAACTCTGCTACATTTTCTTGCTGCACAAACTTGATAAATATAGATAGACTACGGGCAACATGGGATATGAAATGAAAGCGAGTCAGGTTTTCTTTCAACCAGAATTCTATATGTTGACTGCCTTATCCCATATGTTGAAATGGTACAGAAATACTATAAATAAATAGACAGCTTTGTTTTCAATTGCTTTTCAAATTATAAACATTATTTTGCTGTCCAATTTCCACGTGTCTGAAATAATGTTATAGTGAGAAAGAGAAGAGCCAACATAGTATACTCCCTAGTAGTATAAATGTGCTTCTTTTTCAAGTCATCTGAAAGATCATAATGGGAGACAATAAATAATTTATCTCTACTATGTACAGTGCCATGGTTTTAAAACTCAGTAATTTTAATTTCTTGATTTCAGTTTTCTACAGCATTCCTATTAGTTAGTTTGAAGAAAACGCTACATCTTTCCTAGTATATTTCAGAATGGATAGCAATGAAGAATATTCTAATTAACTCTGCTTGTGGGTTAGTGTGCATCACTGTTTATACAAAAGACTGTCTCAGAGTACAATCCACTATTGAAACACACCCCTGTTCTTTCTTCCAACTGATTTAGTGAACACTCTAAGCCAGGGTCTCCAACCTTGGCAACTTTGAGACTTGTGGACTTCAACTCCCAGAATTCCCCAGCCTGCATGGCTGGCTAAGAAATTCTGGGAAGTGAAGTCTACAAGCCTTAAAGTTGCAGAGGTTTGACTGTTCTTGGCTATCTATCTATGATTTGGCTACTTGAATGAATCCATCAATAAAATTGGTAGTACAGAACCTTGGTAGTACAGTGGACTAAAACACACTGTTATTAACACCAGCTGCCTGCAATTACTGCAAGTTCGAATCTCACTAGGCTCAAGGTTGACTCAGCCTTCCATCCTTTCTAAGGTAGGTAAATTGAGGACCCAGTTTGTGGGGGCAATAAGCTGACTTTGTATAAAATATACAAAAGTATGAAGGGTATTGCTTAGTGCATTGTAAGCCGTCCTGAGTCTTCGGAGAAGGGCGGCATATAAATCAAATTAAAAAAATAAAATTCCTGCCTGTTATTTTTAAATTGCTACTTTCCAGTTGAGTGTTTCCATTGGCATTTCTTTCTTCAATGTATAATGACCTTTGTACAAGCTGGAGTAGCAATAGCAATAGCACTTAGACTTATATACTACATCACAGTGCTTTTTTTTGTAAGTGGTTTACAAAGTCAGCATATTGCCCCCAACAATCTGGGTCTTCATTTTATCCACCTTGGAAGGATGGAAAACTGAGTCAACCTTGAGCCTGGTGAGATTCGATCTGCAGTCAGCCAGCAGTCAGCAGAAGTAGCCTGCAGTACTGCATTCTAACCACTGTGCCACCATGGCCCAATAGCGTGAGATACTCCATGTGATGCTGTCCAGCATAATCAGATTTTTTAAATCGTCAAGGTTGAGAAACACTGGGCTACAATAACAGAAATTAGAAAGCCTTTGCCTTTCCCTCCAAAAACTATCAAGGTGGACCAGCTTAAGTTTCTTTCTAATGTCTTTCCCCCCACCCCCCAAAAAAATTGTGTTTTGCACATGATCTTCAAGGTCATCTCTATGATTTTCTTCAATACTCCTTATCAGCCTCTGAGGCTTATTCCTTCTGATGTTAGGATGGGAGAATCTGAGCTGCTGAAAACTATTCACTCCCTTCCTGAGCAGCTAGCATTCTTGCTGCATTCAGCTGGTTTATTTATTTATTTATTTTCCAATAGAAGGGTAGAAAAATAGAAATAACCAAAGGCATCCACCAAATGTTTCTCCATTCCTATTCCTATCTTGCAAGCTGCAGCTGACAGAACATCAAGTATTTTTGAATTACTCCAAATTAGAATCCCTTAAATAAGTAATAAAATTGCTCTGCTAGAGGCCATAAAAATACTTTTCAGCTATAATGCTAACAATGCATTAAACTTGCTTTGTTTTATTTGGCTGCTATTTTTACACAAACCACTATGTGGCACCAGAAGACATAAAATAATCAGCAAGGTACTAGACATTCTTGGGAAATAGCAGAGCTGTAGTCTGTTTTAAAGTCAAAGAGTTAGCAACTGCAGTTTTGAGATATAAGATGAACTACACATATCTACTCTGTCCTTTTCCCATCAATTCTGTGTTACAAAAGTAATTGAAAATAATTAGAAATAGAATCTAATATATTTTCTTCCAGCCAACAAATTTGTTATCATTTTCCCTCAGGCAATACACAACGTTTTGACATGCATTCAAGCATACATTAATAACAAGTACTGGAATATATATCTTATTTAACTTTTCATTAACCAGCACAAGAGAATTGGTATTCAAATATTCAAAATATCCAAAACTAAATTCACAATGCCAAGATAGTCAAGGAAACTACATTCAGACCCTCCCTCACACACACACACACACAAAATGGTTAAAAGACAATCTGAAACCAAATATATTAAAAAGCTTATTCAACCTACAAATACACAACAAGAAGAAATTAAAATTAGCAATCTGGATAATATAAATTTAGAATAGCAGTATAAAATACAAGTACTACAGAAATATACATGAACACAAACACACATACACACTTGCATACATAAATGCACATACATATACAGTGTATGTGGGGGGGTATGTGTTTGTGTGTATGTAGGATATATAGGAAAGGAAAAGGAAAGGAAAAGGAAAAACGATTTTCAACTTTCTGTGCTACAGATATGAATTAAGAAACAAATCAAACTCTTACTCTAAGGCTCTACATTATTTCTGTAATCCCATATACCTCTAATCATCAAATCCCCAAATCAACATTTCACTATTTTCAGATCGCCAGAGCCATGGTGGTGGTGCAGTGGTAGGAATGCACTATTGCAGAATAATTCTGCTGACTGCCAGCAGTTCAATTCTCACTGCCACACCCTTACAAGGTCAGTAAAAGGAGAACCCAGATTGTTGGGACAATATGCTGACTCTGTAAACTGCTTAGAGACGGCTGTAAAGCATTATGAAGCAGTATATAAACTTAAGTGTTATTATTATCGCTGTTCTCTCAAAATAATCCAAAAGTGATTTCCAAGTAGAAACAAAATTATTCAAGGTGTTTTCTTTAAACAAAGCTATTTCACCATCTCTGCCAATTCCATTAGCTTCACCATCCATTCTTCCATTGTAGGTATTTGAACATCCTTCTATCTTCATGCATATAACAATCTCGCCTCTGTTATCACATATATAAACAAAGTTCCATAAGGTGTTTCCATTTGTTTCTCTATTAAATCCAGAAGGAAAGTCTTTGGTTTCAATTGTACATTCACTTTTAAAATTTCCTGGATCAAAATACATATCTGCTCTCAGTATTTTCAGGCTTTCTTGTATGTCCACCAGAGATGAAAAAAATGTACCTTTTGTTAGATTTCCAACAAATATTTAAAATTCCTTTTTACATTGTTTTTTACATGTATCCAATGTCATATGACAGTATGCATCATTTTATAAAAATTCTCTTTAAGATTATAATTCAATGTAGTGACATTATTGATGACCTGAATTCAAATGCTACTTGGTTTTGTGAATCTGGCCTTAGTGGGAAACAATTGAGATAGATTTTGCTGATGACAAATACTAAATTGCTAATAGCTAATGATTGGATGAAGATATAAACAACAACACTGAGATCAAAAGAGGAATTCGAAGCAGATATTATGGAAAACTAGAAGCAGACTAAGGACTCGCTCATGTACATGGAAACGTAACAGCTGACCAAGCAGGAGTGGATGAAACATATCTGATGAAATATTCTCAGTAGAAAAGGTAATGTTTACATTGTTTTCAATCTTTTCTTCCCGAGTAGAGAGATGGATGTTGCAGCTATGTGGGGCAGTACAGGAAAGCTTTTTTATATATATATCAGTGTCTTTCTTCATCTAAAACCCCTCATATTTACTTTTACATACACTATCTCCAAACAAGCCCCAGGGTACAATTACTTTTCACAGATTTACAGAGAACTGAAAGTTTATTGAAGTTGTACAATTAAGCCAACTATGTAGCAATAATTCAGATTAGCCTTAGTTTTTGGTTATGCATGGGTTCAGCTGCCTGAGCTTATGCTACAACAAACTGCAATTACAAAATCTGTTTCTGAAGGTTCCTGACATATACAATCTAGTGCCCATAATAATGGTTTTTTACCCTCCTATTTCATTTTCTTGTCCTGATAACCTTGAGTTTGCAGCTTCAAAATGTTTTGATTGTACAAGGAAAAGGTTTGTGACACGATGCTACAGGAGGATCACACCATCCGGTCCTTCAGCATAATCAGCAAGTCTTTAAAAATATAAATACTCTTTGTGAAATGAAAGAAACAAAGAAACAGAGCAAAAATCCCTAAACAAAACATGTGCTGACTAAATTGAGATTGTACCACAAGCCTTAGTTATGGTCTTCTATTTCACTTGAACTGGGTCAAGCTCTACTTAAAGAAGAAGCCAGGATTTTAAACCACAATTTGAAATATCGTTTACTATCCTGACATTTTCAGAAGAGTACAAGCATACTTACCCATCCTGAACGAAATGACCAAGTTTTATTCTCATGCCAAAATTAAAAAAAGTTTGCACTTGGACAAAAGTCATAATTACCTAAATATGAACATGTAAATCATACATCAGGGTCATTTCTGATCCAGTCACATATGCCAGTAAATCTGGTATCTTATCAGTTTATCTGAGCAGATTAAATTGAGGTAGACAGTTATCTTGTATCTTTGCTAAATACCTTTTTCAGTTTGATGATTCCTTCTTGTGTGTTCTCATCTGTGCTAATGTCAAATAAGTTCCCCCCATCTCCTGGAACTATGGTATATTCAATTTCAGCATTTTTCCCAAAGTCAGGATCCACTGCTCTGATTCTTCCAACAGCTGAACCAACAAGAGATGACTCTGGTACTTTTAGGTGGAAGATACCTAAGATGAAGTGACAATTAATTGGATCATCCCTTGATCAGCTATAAAGAATTTATCAGAGAACAAGTATATCCTACATTATCATTATTAACACAGCACACCACATGGACTTTATAATCCTTATATTAATACAGATAGAAATCTTCCTCTATGTATGAGAGCCAGCAAATCTCAAATTCTCACATAAAACATTACCACGCGACCACATGCAGATATCACACATTCTGAGAACACAAATCTTCTTTAATTAGCAATGAGTAGAGATAGAACTTAGAATAACTTTATTGTCACTTTGAATGTACACTAATTGGCATACATTAAAATGAAATTTTGCTGCATACAGCTCTCCAAGGGTCACCACTTCTAATGTACACTACATAAACATGACAAAATAAATAAATGCAAAATTATGCATATACCCATATACCCACATATATTATATGACACAGAGAAACAACACAGTCTAGTTCAGATGTATACATGTATATGGTGAGAAAAGTGAATCTTGCAAGTTAACCAGATGGATGGCACAGGTAACAAAACTGTTAAAGAATCTGGTAGTCCTGCTAGAAATATTTCAAAACCTCCTCCCAGAGGGCAGCAACAGAAACAGACCGTAAAGTGGGTGTGTGGGATCTCTAACAATGCTTTGAGCTCTAAGCACATAGCGCTTATAAGCAGTATCCTGAATAACAGGAAGCGAGCTTCCTATAATCTTCTCGGCTGTCCTTACCACTCTCTGTATGGACTTTCTATCTGAGATACTGCTGCCACCAAACCAAACAGTGATGCGGTTTCTTAAAACACTCTCAATCATGCCTCTGTAAAAAGTGGCTAGGATAGAAGGAGAAAGACACAGGAAATGCAGATGCTGGTTTGCACGCTTTACTAAGGATGATGTGTGGAGAGACCAGTTCAGATTGTATCTGCACCCCAGATACTTAATACTGTTGACCACCTCCACAGCTACATCCTTGATACTGAGTGGAGTATGACTATGCTGGCTCTTTCTAAAATCTGAAATCATCTCCTTTGTTTTATTAATATTTAGAACCAGGCTATTACACCAGTCCACCAGAGCTTTCACCTCTTTCCTAAAAGGATCTTCCTTGTCATCCCAGATAAGATCCCCACTGCTGTATCATCCGCCGACTTCACAATATGATTTGTAGCAGATTTGGCAGAGCAGTCATGGATCATCAAGGTGAACAGTAGTGGACTCAAGATACAACACTGTGAGGAACCTGTACTCAAGGAGATGGAGTTGGAAACTTTTTTTCCAACTCGCGCAAACTGGGGCCTATTAATAAGAAATTCCAGTATTCAATTACATAAAGGAGTATTAAAACCTGATAAGCCCAGTTTGTTCACCAAATGCTGAGGAATGATTGTGTTGAACGCCGAACTAAAATAAAGAAACAGCATTTGCACATGAGCATTCTTCTTCTCCAGGTGCGCCAAGCTAAGATGAAGCACACAGGAAAGTGCATCCTCTATAGAGCAGTTCTTCTGATAGGCAAACTGTAGTGAGTATGGGGAAGGCATGAAACCATATAGTCCTTTACAAATCTCTTAAAACAATTCATCATAATGGAAGTGAGTGCAACTGGTCGGTAATCATTAAGGCATGTAATTATAGTTTTTTGGGGCACTGGTACAATGATTGCAGTCTTAAAACATGATGAAACCATGGCCTGACATTGAAGATGTCTGAGAGAAGAGTGGCCAGTTGGTCAGCACTCTCCTTGAGTACATTAAGGGCTCTCTCTCACATGCATATGCAGTCAATGTATTTTCCATCCATCCTTGAATTGAAAGAAAAAAATGTCAGGTTTTTTTTAATGCATAATCAATGCTTTCCACATACTATACATATATAACATGGGGTGGTTTCTAGGCAGCACTGGCAAAATCCCTACTGTCCTTTCCCCTCCCACAATCAGGAGCCCATGGGAAAATGAGTTGCCAATAGCAGCTCTGGATGTGTGCAGGATGACAAATGACTTTATTCAATATCAAAGCTTGGATGAGTAGAGCTTCTCTTGGTGAAAAGCTTCTCTTTTAATGGAAGGGGGAAAATGTCCATGTTACATTTCCAAAATAAATCAGCACCAGGCCAAGAGCAAAAACATTTATAGTTATTTTAACCCAGATTGGAAAACAACTCCTTCTTTTTTTCCAGTGGCTGCTGGGAATTCTGGCAATCTACTGATGAAATTCCTGTAGAATTGTATGGATATGATTTCTAAACTCTTGGGAAAAAGTGCTGCAATGAAGCATGACGTAGTCTGCTATAGTTTCAGCAAAAGTGGTCAAAGGCAGGGGTGAAATGCTACCGGATTGGGGCAGTTCATCCGACCCGGTAGTGAAAATGCTACTGGTTTGCCCGAGCTAGTAGTAAAAAATGCTTTAAAAAGTAAAAAAAAAAAGTTCCGATGATCATGCGGCACAGATGATCGTCTGAACATTTTAAAAACTTTTTAAAAGCATTTTTTTACTACCAGTTCAGCCAATAGGTAGTAAAAAAATGCTTTAAAAAAAGTAAAGAAAAGGTTCCGACAATCAGCTGTGCCGTGTGATCGTTGGAACTTTTTTTTACTTTTTAAAGCATTTTTTACTACCTATTGCCCGAGCCAGTATTTTTGTATAAAGTGTAATAGTTTGTTTTTGAGCTCTCTGTGACTCTGTGAGGTTCCTGCTTGTTGCAGGGGCCATTTTGTGTGAAGTCCAGCTGCTTTTGCATTGTGTGTGAGTCAGTTGTGTAGCTTTTGTGTTATTTTTGTGTAAAGTGTGATAGTTGGTTTTCCCGGTCACATGACCACCAAGCCATGCCCACCCAGTCACATGATCACCAAGACACACCCACTCAGTCACATCCCCACCAAGCCACGCCCACAGAATCGGTAGGGAAAATTTTTGAATTTCACCACTGGTCGGAGAGTTGTCTTCTCTCACAAAATCAAATAACTGCTGGGCTGAAGATGACACCAAAAATGTTAAGACCATGTATAATCTTGGAGTTTCAATTTATGCATTCATAGATTAAGTTCTGATGATACCACAGCAATTATTGTTTTGACATAACATCTCTATCGGACAGAGTTAAGACAGATGATCTGAAAAATCCTTTTCATTACTTGAAGTATTCCCCGTATCAGTAGGAAGAACTTTTAATAGTTCAAACTTTTTTGACAGAATGTCTCCACTATTACAATATGCTCCTATTCCAAAAAGAAAGGATAATGTCTAACATTTTGATAATTATTTGATAAATATTTCCATCAAAACTAAAAGTCTGGGCTTTTGTGCAGATGGTAGATATGGCATTATCTCCCACCCTTTAATAAATAGGGCATCAGAAGAAGAGAGGTTCTTGTGAAATTAGTTTCTCCATGTTTCAGGCTGCAAGCTGGAATATCATGTATGAATTTGGTTTTATTTACACCTAAACAAAAGAGATTATACAAATAGACTTTGTCAGTTTAGTTGAAATGAAATCTCCATTGTTCCTGAGACCTTAAGAGGAAATATATAACATTAAATCTTGCATGTGTGAGGGTCCCAGCACATGCACAGAACTTGACCAATGAAGAGGTTATCTATATTTTCATATGTCAGAGTAGTCTTAAGCACTTAATGCAGGGGTGAAATCCATCAGGTTCTGACAGGTTCTGGAGAACCAGTAGCAGAAATTTTGAGTAGTTCGGAGAACTGGCAAATGCCACCTCTAGCTAGCCCCAGAGTGGGGTGGGAATGGAGATTTTGCAATATCCTTCCCCCAGGAGTGGGGAGGGAATGGGAATTTTGCAGTATCCTTCCCCTGGAGTGGGGTGGGAATGGAGATTTTGCAGTATCCTTCCCCTGCCACACCCACCAAGCCACACCCACAGAACCGGTAGTAAAAAAAATTGGATTTCACCACTGACTTAATGCCTCTAAAGCTGTGCCTATGATATTATCCTTCTAGTGTTCCTTTTGAAATTGTACAGAAAAAATGAAGACAGAGGATAACAAAGATGAAGCAAAGTATAGCAGGCATATTTTTTTTAGCATTCAGAACAATATGTTTTTTTTACACTAAACACTAAACACTAAAAGATGGAGTGGATGGATCAGAAAAATGGGGGATTCACAAGAATAAGTGGAGTTTCACATGAGGTAAGTTTTATGAGGATTTGGATACGGTATTCTGTTTGTATGGATGTGTATACTTAAATGAAGGTTATATCACTTCTCTTTTCCCAGAAATACATCAAGGAATCGTAATGCTGGGCAGAACAGCATGATACTAAAATTCAGAGGCAGAAAAAAAAGAGGAGCTAGGAGGCATATATGTTCCACTTCTGAGCAAAAGCTTTATTTACTTAAGCTATCATTTACACTGACTGTGATTTGGCGCATGTCAATTCCTAAGTGTGCCATTGGGTTCAAAGAAAATCTCTACTATTTGTGCTTACCATTGGATCACCTAAGAATTGCTAGACACAAGTTCCTACAATTGCAATTCCATGCATGCTGAACCTGTAAAATAATTCTGTTAGATATAGAAGGATTTACTTCTAAGTAAATATGGCTGAGGTCACCTGCGGTTAGTAAAAAGTACCAAAGTCTCAGGACAGACAAGATTTTTAAGTCTGACTATGAATTTCAGGCCCCAACACACATATTTGTTTTGTTGTGTTGTTCTGTTATTTTAGTTATTCAAGTGTACAATGACTCTGGGAATATGTGGAAATAGAAATCAAGTTCCAGACCTATAAAGCTGACAGATTTTTTTGAGGATATATGAATATTAGTTGATGAAGTATCATTTCTTTTCAACTATTGTACATCAATACCACTGTGTTTTCAATACTTTGTAAAATATGGAATAAAGTTGTGCAAATCCTTCAAGAGGATTCCAGTCTGCTAAATAAATAAATAAATAAAAAATAGGCCAAGAGACTTGTATGCAGAGAAAAGACAACTTATGACGTGGACACATAAGCCTTAAAAAAGACATAGTTGCTTCAGTGATTCAAAAGCAAGGTTATTTATTTATTAGACTTTTATTCTGCCTTTATTACTTTATAAGTAAGTCAAGGCAGTAAACAGACATAATAGTCCTTCCAATTTTCTCCCAACAGCCGTAAAGCATAACTGCATTGCTACCGATGGCAATCTCTGCAGTTGTGATTGCCAATGTTAACTGAATCCACGTTCATTAGGTAAGGCACTTTCTTACTGGTTCCCCACAACAAAAGTCAGTGGGGATGTTGGCAGGAAGTTGCAAGTCCCCAGCTGCAGGCAAGTAAGTGATTCCTGCCAACTGGGGGACGGAGCATATTCTTTGGAGTCTACCATCAAAGCTCATTTACTTATTGTTGCTGAATTGCATAAGTAAAATCCAGTGTTATATACTGAAATGGAAATTTTCTTTATTATGATCTTTCACCAGCATTACAAATAAGAAAAAAAAAGAATACAAATTTCTATAGCAAATCTATTGTCTTTCAAAATCTCATAAAACAATAGAACCACACATCTAAGGCTAAGTTTTATGTAGCTGCTTAGTATTGATATTTGACCACCGAAAAAGTTAAGTGTTAACATTCCTTTAAAAAATAATGATCAAAAAATGTACCTGCATGAGCTCCAAATTTGGAAATAACTGGCAAGAGCAACATTCATTCATTCATTCATTCATTCATTCATTCATTCATTTATTCATTTATTTTATTTATATGCCGCCCTTCTCCGGAGACTCAGGGTGGCTTACAATGCATTAAGCAATAGCCTTCATACTTTCGTATATTTTATACAAAGTCAGCTTATTGCCCCCACAACCGAGTCCTCATTTTACCCACCTTAGAAAGGATGGAAAGCTGAGTCGACCTTGAGCCTGGTGAGAATTGAACTCGCAGTAATTGCAGGCAGTTGGATGTTAAATGCTGCCTTAGTAGGAGGCATTAGCCTCCTACGCCACTCAGGCTCCTCAAGTTATCATGCATAAGTAGTCTTTTCTTATTCCACAACCATTCAGATTTATGCTGGTACTGGAAAAACAGCTTTACAATTCATTTACAAACATTCAAAACCTTCACAATATTCTTCAACCATGGTATCACCATTAGAATCAGTATGTGTGGTCACGTGCCTGAACTATGGTAGTTTCCCCACCTTTTTTCTCTGCCCTCGCAGAGCAGATTGATTGGAAAGATTTTTTTTTTGCAAAGAAATAAGATGTCTGCTCTTCTATAAATCAAAAATAATATGATTGTGCTGGCAACCTGAGACTGGGAACTTCAGACACACTACACAAACAGCTTAAAGTACTCTCCTGAAATTTCTTTTTCTCCAATCTCTCTACTTTGGGGATTGGGAGAGGGAGAAAAAAGCAAGCAATTTTTGCACACAATCCTTCCTTTGCCTGACCTTTTATGGATGTCAGTATAATCAAATTGTTCTTGATGTGTAGAAAAGTAAGTAGTTTACTCTCCAATCTCTCT
>WNWU01000053.1:1565460-1600008 GCA_012654045.1 Ptyas mucosa
CAAGCAAAGGAAAGATTGCCTACAAAATCACTTGCGTTCAATGTGTACAAGGCAGTAAGCAGGGATTTAAACTTTACAAAGGGTGAGGGAGTACTTAAGAGGCAAACAAAAGTCAAAGGTATGAAATTGACTAGTCTTGATCTTTCCACAGGAAAGCATAGCCATGGTCATGTGGTTTCCCACTAAGCAACCACATTGTTTAATGGCAGAGTTACTATTCCCAAAGAGCAGTTAACTGAGGACTATCTGTAAGGAACACCATTGGAAGATGTGGACGAGAGTTTCCACTTCCTTAAGGTAATAAAATCATGCCTTATATGTTACCATTAAACAGAAAATACTGCAGACAGAATTATTCCAGACACATTATGGTGGGTGATAATTCAGGAGTTTTAGATACCAGAGCTAATGCTCTGGATCAAATGGCAAAATCAATATGTTTTAACTGAATGTGCTGTCATTTTACAATCCACACTTCTCTGGCCATAATTCAAACAGTTAAAAACCTGACTAGCAATAAGCTGATTTAAAGTATTATATTAATAATCCTATATGGCCATGACTTCGGCAGGAGAAGGAGGTGACTTATGTGTAATGTTGAACTAGGATTATTCCAGGGTGTAAATTGTCATATGAATGAGGATCACAATTATATTTCCCTTCCAACATTCTGCAAATATATGCGGCCTTTAATAGAGAAAGTACAATAGAGTTGATGTTGAAAATGGAGCCAGACCCCTCTCAGGACCCTTGGCAAATGGGTCATACAGATAGATTATGTTTCTGTTCTTCATTAATGAGTACACTTATGCCTCTATCTTCAAAAGAGGATAACCAACTGGGGAATTTCTACTTTTTTTCCCTCTCCATTTTCTTTTAGAGAACTACAGAGCATTACAGTCCATTAAGAAAGAGGTTTCTGTCTTAAAAACAAAAAGGCACGATTGGCTCAGTCTCATGACTCGCATCAAAGAAGTTGCACATTGCTTATTTCAAACGGTTTGGGCTGCAAGAGGCCATTTGCAACACTCTGACATTCTAGCATTTTCCAGAAATTCAACAACAATGAAAACGGAGGTCATTCAAATTAATCTGAAATTCTGATGGATTCTTCAACTCCTGCCAAACTCATATTTCTGATGACTTACTGTGTAATTATACTGCCATCATCCACCAGTAATAGTACCTTAGTAGCATATGGAACATCTTAATGGCTCTTACCTTGGCAGCATACTGTTAGGGGAAATAATGAAAACAAACAACTGAGGGATAAAATGTTAGATTCACTTTGCCATTTCCTTTGACTAATTACAGGGAAGAGAGACTGTATAAGAAGAAAGAATTAAGACGCATGCAGTTTGCCTGTCAGCCTTGTGCGGCTATTTCTCTTTTTCTGTTCAGAGTTATTGGCCTGTAGTAAATGAAGCCATGCACAAAGTAAATGCACTGAAATCAGCAGGGTCCCATTGATTTCGGTGAATCACTGAATTATCCTTCCATATTGTACTTGTCCAAATGAGGGAACACTTAGTTTTATAAGAGAGCCATATATCGTATTTAAAAAATGGTAAAAAAGGTAACATATATTAGGGGGGGAAATGGGCAAAAAACGCACATTTGTGTGCATAACAGAACATGAATTAAAATATGCAGACTGAGGAAAAAATATCCACAATTTTCACAGTGGGTTAATAAAATGTGCAAATGGATTCAGAAATGAGACAAGAAGAGATGTAGGCTTAAAACTGAGAGCTGAAGCTTGAATTTGATGGATTCATTCATCCATACTGGTGACCTTCCAAGCTGAACACTACACACCAGCCATCTACTATTAGATCTTACAGCCTATCTTCTTTTTGCAGGCTTACATATGGTCTACCAGTGATTTCAGTTCTGATATGGACAAATAATAGTTTCAAAACACAACAAAATAATTATCAGGAAGGAAGGAAGGAAGGAAGGAAGGAAGGAAGGAAGGAAGGAAGGAAGATTTCCTAAATCAATAGTTTGTTCCAAGAGTGAGATACTGAATTTGGGGTGGTTAAAAAAAAGTGAGCTGGAGGAAAGAAAACAGAGAGAACAATGTGTTTTGTCAGGTGGGGTTGCAGTTGTTAAATATGAGAAATGTATGTTTCTGATATGGGGAAATATTAGCCTGGAAAGAGAAAAAAGAAGGGAAAAAAAGACAAATGGAGAGAAACAATGGAACTCTGGTAGATGAGAACAATGAAGTGAAGAAAGGGGATCTGAGATCAAGCCTGAAAGAGATAGCTGGAAAAGAAGAGTGGCCAGTAGAAACTCAACTTAGATGGTTCGTACAAAGAGGTTGCTGGTGCCTGCAAGAGTCAGAAAATAACTTTTCTGGATACTGTGTCCCTCCCCCCCAAGCTCCCAAATAATCCATCATAATATGTTTAACATGGCAGGATGTAATTTGTCCAAGTCTGCTGTAAAATTTTGAAACTTGACAGTACAAAATATGTTCCTGGGCTGGACTTTCACATTTTATCGAGTTTTGTGCTGTGTTGGTTAGTTGTATGAAATATGAGGGAGATATACAGAAGCATGGGAAGAAAAACTATGGGGGAAAGAAAACCCTTTTCTGCTTGATATTATTGTTAAAGGGACAATAATGGAAATAGAATAATCCTGTAAATTTTAGATTCAAAAGAATGGTCACATAGGTAGGAGTCAGCGCGAGGCTCCTGCAAAGGGCAAACTGATTCCAAATGCCACACAATCTTGATTTATTTAAAGGCAACACACTGTAATTTACACATGAACAAATTGCCTTTGCTCAGCTGAAGTTACCCAAATGGCAACAGTGACTATCGGAAAATGTCACATTGTATTAAGTTCACTGCTTTACTTCTTACTTCCCCTGTGAAACATTTAATGTTTACAATATAATTGAATTCATAGATATTATGTGAGCTCTGTGCACAACACTGCCCCCCCCTCCAACTGCCCCCTGACTGGATATATCAGAGCCAATTCACACAACCAAGTGTTCATGAAATTACACTTGATATGTAATTTGATCTGTTTGCATTTTGGTTTAGGCTTATTGTTTGCTGGCATTATTTCCTAAATTCTTAATTGGAGTTGTGTTTTTCTAATATGTTATGAATTGTTAAAGCTGCCTTGTGATGCTCTGCTGTGGCTCTATAAATAAAAATAACTATAAATGTAAGTTCATCATTCAGGGTGATGAAGTTCATCAAGATTATGGCTTGTTCCAAATTCCTATAAAGCTGGGAAGGGTATTAAATAAAGACGGTACCACTACATATCCTAAAATTATTACTGATTGTACTTTTCCTTTGAACTAGTTATGAACTGTGACAAGTTCTGAGCAATCATATCATTGTTTGCCTATGATTTCTCAATTTAAATACCTTTTCCCTTCCTTCCTTGAAATATTCCAACAGGTAGGATAAGCATAGGATAGGACAGGATAGGATAGGATAATCTTAAAATTTTAATATAACCTCTTAAATTCAAGGCACTGAAGACTGATTAGAACATGAAGCTGCCCTGTCCATGGAGATCATTAAGGAAGATTTGTTTCCTAGACAGCTATTTGGGATTCTAATTTGGGGTATCTAATTTCTATTTGGGTATCTAATTTTTATTTGATATTTCTTGCCGGCTGTCTTTCTTTCTACTAGGACTGTGCAGAGTTCCTGAATCAAAGTGGAGAAGGCAATTTGGAATACAGATGGATACAGACATCACTGCTCTGGCTCATCCCTCAATCAAAGATGCATTTTCCTGGGGCTGCATAGCTACTGTCACATGAGTACATGAAAATGTGCAGCTTATTTAAGGAGCCACTCATAGGTGTGATGTGTTTTTCACATGTGGAATAACTTTATTCCCTTTGAATGTGGATCTCACCTCAACCTCACTTTTTACTATTCTTTCCAGCAACATCTTCAGGAAGTCGATATGCAAAGGGTTCCCTAAAGAAAGTAAGTTAATAAATGACTGCTTTATGATTTTATGTTACTGAAAGCATAAAAGATTGTAAGCCTGTAAAGTTGAATACATGTGGCCCTCATAATTCTTCATTTCATCATCTCAATTTTTGCACATTGGTAGTTGCTAAATGCAGGTCAGAAGATAGTCACAGATAAAGCTTTTATGCAGGTGTGGTTCTTTTGTGTTATTCTACCTAATGGAGAATGTTTGGAAGATGTTTATGTATGCACAAAATAGTGGATGGGGTTTTTCACATGTGTGAAATTTAAAGTCTCATTATCCATAAATTGGTTATCCATACATGGTTGGTTGAAATGGAAGAGCACATGTGGAGGGGGGGAGGGAGGGAGGGAGAGAGAGGGGGGGGGGATTATGTATATGTTCCAGTCCACAGCAACTGATTTTATTCTGTGAGTAGATTAATGAATAAAGTAAGCCGTCATTCAATCCAACCACTTGAGACATGGAAGAAAAAGCTTTAAAAACTTTTTCCTCCTCTAGCAGAGATTAAGGCTGAGTTTAACCCTAACCCTAACCCTAACCATCACATTCTTAATTCAGTTTTCTTTTATGCAAACAATTAAGCTGGCTGTCTTACTTTTTTTTAAAAAAGTGAATTAAAGTCATGGCAATTTTTCAATTATCTGACTAGAAATTTCTGATGTGCGACAATTAAAATGAAAACTAGGTGCAGTTAACTTTGTTAGCAATTGCTTTACCTTTTGTGAGCATTATATCAATAAGATACTATTCAGTATTAAAATAAAATGGTGAGTATATTCAAACTAAAGCATTCCTATGGGAGCCCACTGCTATGTATTATATATCTAATTGCTTTTGCATTCTTTCCTCCCAATAAGAAGCAATAAAGAAGCAAGGACTGAAATGCTATAAAATATGAATTATCCACTCCATTTAATTGGCTTAATTCTATAATGCAAAATTTGTCAGAGATAATTATTTAGCTTCTATTGCTTAAACAAGTAAATAACACCATTTCACACTGAAAAGGTATAGAAGGAAGGACTTTAATATAACTACCACTTGTAAATATCCAAGGAAAGGCATTATGCCTCCCGGTCTGTGGTTTATACTACACCTTAATCATAAGCCCACCGCCTGAAGATATAGCCCTCAAATTGCAACTATTCATTCAATAACTGTTCAAACTTAAAGCAGCACTGAACAAATAGTGGTTATGCCCAGTCTTGCCAGTTGCAGTACCCCTGCATACACACGATCAAAATTTAGCCTCTTAGCAGCCTGCCCACACTTAAAACATCAGCCACCCCTGATGGATTTTGCAGTTTTCTTCTTGCTGTGGTTAATAAGGTATGCCTGGCCTGGCTGTTTGCAAGGAAGCTGCTGGCTGCACCAGTCCTCCTTCGCAAGGCTGTACCCACCTGTTTTACAAATTGTATATGACTTCTTGTGAGGTTTTGGAAGCTTCCAAAGCAGGGCAGCAAGTGTAGGGTAGTAGGGTGGCAAGGCCAGCAGAGTGGCAGAACCAGAGAACTCTGGGTGGCATGGGGGAAGAGGTGGTGGAGTGCAACAACAACAACAACAACAACAACAACAACAACAACAACAATAATAACAGGGAAACTGGCAGAAAAAGCCACGAGTCACTAGGCTAAATATCCCCCACCCGCATGCCTTTTCCTAGACCCTCTATGCTTGCACTGTGCCAACCACTTACATATCCTTGCACACCCTCCCTATCCTTCCCTCAAACCCTTGTGCACCCTTGCAATGATAAGTTTGACCATTTGAAGTTGAGACATAGTTGAACAAATGGTGGTTTTTACCAATCCTTATGCAGTTTATTGCATTTTCTGATTTTATACCAAGCCTAAGAATCCTGAAGACCCCTAATGTGTTGGGAAAATAATTCCCAGAATTATGTTGAAACAGTCTCTTAGGTTAACCCATTGGATTCCTTTGTTCTTGGCCTACAACCATTCATTCCATGTCCATTCAAAGTTATGAATGGTGTCAGCCCTGGAAGCCATCTTTTTCTTTGGATCTTCGGGGCTGCAACACTTAGTGCCATGGAAAACTGGGAGGGGGGATTGCATGGAGTTGTAGAGATATCTAGCCATAATAACATTCTTTTCTCTGGGAGTCAAGGACAATCAGCCTGCACCTGGAGTGGCATGACTAGAAGGCATCTCCAGTTGGGATGGTGCATTTATTAGACCATGTGATGGACATGTGGGTGCAGGGGAAGGGGCTTGGACTTCCTTTTGGGTGGGGAAAACCTGGAAACACTCAGATTCGGGTTTTCCTATATGTACCAATATGACATCTCTAATAAAATGGAACATTGAGGAACTTCTGGCCTTGGAGTCTTCTTTTGTTGGGGGTGTTACTTGGAACCCTGACTGATGGTGCTGAATGAATGGTGGTTATGACCAGTCGTTGGACTTCCATCCATTCCAGCATCTCCATGGTCATGAGATTGCAATCTGGGCACTTGGTAGCTAGTTTGCACTTACAACTAGTTGCAGCATGGCCAACAGTCTATGAGTGGCAGGGCTAGTTGCTCAAAGTAGCAAGACTGAAAGAAGCAGCAAAGTGCAAGGGGCAGAAATGGGAAGGATATAAGTGGGTGGGGGGACTTGAAGAAGAGACTCTCCCTTATTTTACCAAGTCTCAAGGCTGGCAGGGCTGGTAATGGCACTGATTAGGTGAGTCTGATCTAACAATAAGTGGGATTCAGCTAATGATGGCAACTGGGACTGCCAGGATTGCTGTCACTAAGCAGTGCAGTCATGTGACATTGCATTTTACAACCACATTACTTAGCAATGGAAATTCTGATCCCAATTGTCATTGTAACTTGAGGATTACCTATACACTAAGATGGTCAGAAATCCACTAGAGTTGCCATAGAACTGTCCTAATATATTTTGCCACTATTATACTGCAATCATTTAGCTTTGAACTTAGAGGAAATTTTCAGAATTATATATCAAAGACACCTATTTTATGCCATGTGACAAATACCTGATTTTTCTGGGATTTGATAACTCTGTCCATGGCCAAACACAAATGAGTCTTCTCCAAATGTATTGGGATGACTCTCAATATTTCTAGAAAACATCGTTAATATCAATAAGTAATTCTGACATCAAAAGTCCCAACATAATCTGGTCACAATCAAGTTGAGAAAGAATGCACTAGTGTTTTCTCGGATCATGTCATTCCAAGAGTTGAATTAGTGAAGCCATGTGGCAGAATGTGAAAAATTACAGTATGAATGATTGGAAATCTGATTCCACTTAAACCCATAGACCCTGCAACCACTTCTTGTGCTGATTGCTGCAGTACGGGACTATCTTTGAGGCTGCAGTTGCTGCAAAATGCAGCAGTTTACTTGTTGGCAAATGGGAGCCTCGGTGCCACCTGCTATTAAAAAAGTGAAAACTCCATTATTTATTAATATGCCTTTGTATACAATTCAAGGGGTTAGACAAATACAGTACATAAAGCTCTTTATAGCTTGGAATCTAAGTACCTGAATCCTTGCATACTTCAGCTTCACATTCATTTCTTTTAATATTTTCTTTTTCTAGAAAAACCAATATGCAATTCTCTAGAAAAGATATGTGAACATTTCAATACTACAAATATTCCTCCTTAATGAGAGGAAGAAAAGGGAAGGGAAAGAGAAGTAGGAGAGAGGGTTAGAAAGGGAGGAAGAAGAGAGGAGTGGGGGAAGGGAAGGGGAAGAAGGAAAGAGAAGGAGAGGAAGAACGAAAAAAGTAGGAAGAGATGGAGGAAAGAAGAGAAGGGGAGGAGAAGAGGAAAAGTTATGGTAAAATCTCATTTAGCAGTTTGTAGCTTTATGGGAGAAATCTGGGAGAAAGACAAATATCTAATTATTATAAACTATTACTATAAAGTATTATAAATTATAAATGAGATAATATTGCCAATCAACGTATCCAGTTAAGGCACCAGGCTAGAAAGCAGAACACTGTGAGTTCAAATCCCATCTTAGCCATGAAAGCCAGGTAGGTGACTTTGGACCTCTCTCTCTCTCTCTCTCTCTCTCTCTCTGTCTGTCTCTCTGTCTCTGTCTCTCTCTCTCTCTGACTCTCTCTCTCTCTCTCTCTCTCTCTCTCTCTCTCTCTCTCTCTCAGCCTAATGCACTTCACAGGGTTGTTGTGGGGAAAATAGGAGGAGGAATATGTGTTGCATATGTTCCATCTTGAATTATTTGTAATAATAATAAAGATTGAATGTAAATAAATAAATAGGAAGGATTTGAGGGTTGATGTAGCCCTAAACTATCCTAAACAAAATATTAAACAAACTGGACATAAAACAAACACCAGATTTTATGATTAAAGGAAAGCAATAAATGCATATCTCCATGCTTTTACATATTATGAACTTGGTCATTAGAACTGAATCTCAAAGTCACATGTATTTGTTGGCATGGATGGAATTTGTCCTTAGTTAGAGAACTGGTGTGGGTAAGACTATGGTTTGTACAATAATTTTCCATTAAAGCACAGTACACTTTGGTGAAGCCTTGAATTGGAAAATTGCTACAGGTTATGTTAATTTTTAATTTAATGATGTGATCTTTCTGTCCGAGCCTGTGCTTCTTGTGTTTTTCTCTTCCCAGCAAAGGGCAAAGGCTGTTTCAGCTTTTGTGCCTGTGTATGTGATGGAGAGAAAAGATCTTCAACTTTAGCACTGAGCAGAACAGAAGGGCAGGCCTTTTTGACAGCAAAAGTGTCACTTATAAGGCATGGCTTTATACTGACAAATGCAGAGCTGTAAGATTCATTCGTAGGAAGTGTAAACAGGCCTTATCACTCGTTGGTTTAAAAGAAAAAGAAATAACTCTGACTTGCGTGTTGCAAGAATTATTTCTCTTTTGCACTTGGAAATATTGGCGAGTATTAAGCTGCAAACCAAGTGATATCAGGATCTAGGCTTAAGCAATAGTGGGAGCAGAAAAAACACTGCAATTGTGAGAACTACATGAAATCAAACATCAAAATATCTCTTTGTGAATTCTCTGGATAAGTCAGATGTTGTATTTATCTTCTAACATGATACTTAAGAGAAATGATACTTAATAGAACTGCTTAGTCTATGGAGGAAATATCAGAAAGGTAGTCCATTCTGATTCTATTAGCATCCGAAGAGAAAACAAGTTTAATGTCAGTTATAAGGCTGTTAAAACTAATTAATCCAACTATATGATCTGATTCACTCATTGCATTAGGGCAATGATTTTATTATTTAATTACATTTATTATAGCCACCCACTTCCATAGATGTTGTGCAAATCAAATTTTGCACGCCTGCGTGCATAAACCTCATTCTTGTAATCTAGCTACTCCTTTTTATAGGCAAGGAACTCCATTAGAAGTGGCTCCATTCTGACAGGTATCCCCTGTCAGAAAATTCAGCAAACAAATATGCTTTTGTTCCTTTAACACCTTTGGGCACCTTAGCTAAATGCTGCAAAAAATATATTCACAAAACATAGCTGAAGAAGGAAATGTAAAACTTGAAAAATTAGGTTCCCCAAAATTGAATCATTAAGAACATTAAAAAGCTTCCTCCTGAGCTGTTGCATTAGGAATCCACTTTGGTTCTAAAAGCAGTTTGTCTCATCAGTTTCATCATAGAGAAAACAAAATGCATCACTAATGTTAAAAGTATCCAGGGTAAGACTCATATAAAATATCTTCTTGAGGGCATGAGTGTGGGATGGGCTGTATTATAGAGTATAGGGGGAATAAGAATCCTGTCTTTTTAACATCCTTAATGCATAAAGTATTTTAATTATCCCCAAAAGGTTCCCAGAGTAGATTAAGAATTAGAAACAAGGCAGTCAGATACGTTCAGTCCTACAGTCTGAAAGATATGGTAGCACAAGGGTAGATAGAGGAAAGACCATCAAAGCAAGCTTAGACACTAATTATGTAAGCTATAATTCTGACTAGTTCTTATGAAATACTTGTAGCATAATGAAAGCTGCTGGCTAAATGAAAAATGGAGAGAACCCAAGTTAGCATGTTCCTCATTGGAGACAATGGGTGTAATGGTTGCTAATACTGTAACAAAGAATTGGGAAAAAGATAAAAGCAATGTCTACTAGTAGGAAGTTGGACTATACATTCTCACAAACACACATAATATCTCTAACAGGTAGAGGGTGGGGGATCTTAATCCCCCCCTCACACACAATTCTTTTGTATGTAATGCTTCATCCCAATTTACTCAAATTCCCATTTCTTTTCCTAATGTTCTGAGAAATTATAAGTTGTCTATGTACAGTTCAAATGATGACAAATGATATACATTAAGTTCTGGGTTAAGAATGCCCTATGTTAAGGACGGCCCATAGTTAAGATAGAGTCTGTTGTAGCAAAATTTAAGTAAAAGATACAATGATTCAAGTTAAATACACAATAGTTCCAGCACAATACACTATATACAGTATTATGAATCACACATTTGTACAGTTTCTGTACAAATTCAGCTTAAGGACATATCTCAGGAACAGAACTTGTCCTTAAACTGGGGACTACTTGCAATGATAAATAATATTCTGATTATCTGACAGGACAAATTCTGACAGATAATATATGGTATCAAGAGACAAAAACTGTAATATCTGTTTTCTGTTAACAACTTTCATAGCAAGGTCTCTAGATTGGAAAAAAAAAAGCAAATCAATCCACTTGGTTTCTTGTCCCATTTAGCATAAAATCTCTTTCATTCTGAGTTTTGATGATAGAAAACTTACTCTTGGGAAATCTTGGCGGGTTGTCATTGACATCAGTCAGAGTGATATTCACTGTTGTGGTTCCAGCCAGTCCCCCGAGTTGACCTCCCATGTCTTTTGCTTGAATGAGAACTTGATATTGTTCCTTAACTTCTCTGTCCATGTTTGGCAAGGCTGTTCTTATAACACCTTTAGGAAGGGAAAAATACTGTCTTTGTTAACTATTTATTTATGAAACAGAATTCAGAATAGTTTAAGATGTGTCCCCTAGCACATATATCATTTGGTACTCATTGCTGTCCAGAGACAAGAAATTCTATACTATGATATTACAAGGTAATAAAATGATGCTCTGGAATTTTTGCATTTCATCATTTCCATCTGCCAGTTTAAAAATAGTTTCCTGTGAACAGTGTTAAATTTGGACATCCCTATATCATCTTCTTTTGGGACTGAGGATTGAGCAAGGCAGATATTTCAACTATGGGTCTCAAGGGAAGTCCTACATTAGGTAGAATGAAGCAGCAGGTTTACGTAGAAGACTGGAGCAGGGAATATATTGTGGCCAAGTCCTCTTCTGATATCTTCCCAATCAGCCACCTTTGTTGTGTTTCAGCGACTCCAGAATACCATGCCATATGGGTCCATCCATTTCCATAGGTTTCTGAATGTGATTCAATGTGCTGGCTATCTCCTATAAAGCCCTACAGGCTATTTGTGGGACTGCTACTTCCCCATTGTTTCTGGTCACCCTACCAGATGCAGCAGAGGGAGCATCCTCCATGTGTCCTTCACCAAACATACCACCTTGTTGGCCCTGGAGTTATGCCTTCTCGGTGACTGCATCTGCACTATGGAACAAAATCCCTCCCTCGTCCCCTTCAAAATCTGGATATGATCCTGTTACCCTTTCAAAAGGCTCCAAAAACATGATTGCTCCTCCACATATATGGGCAATCTCTGATGCTGGTGATGTGTTTTCTTTTTGTGATTGGACTTTGTATTTTAACCTTGGGCACCACATGTTTTGTTTTTGTTTTATTCCCTGTACATCACCCACAGTCACTTTTGTGAGATGAGTAGTCATATGAATTATTTAACTAAAATAAATAAATCAAATAAATGGTCTTTTTAGGGAGTCCTGAGCATTCGAGGTGGTTGTGGTATTGGCTAGTACGGAAGCATATGCAAGAGGAAACAGGATGGAAGTAATGTGTTTTCCTTTAACCTCAGGCAATAGGTCCTGTTAAGATGTCCCAATGGGAACTTCCCTCACTGATGAATTTGGAACCAGGCTGAACTCAGATAAACCCCGAGGCTGAAAGTATAATGGGCATTTGCTGACATACTGAAGAGAGGAACTGGATTTATCTGGTGAAGGACACTGTTTGAGAGAAGAACAATATAATTATATTTGTGCATGTATTGAGCAAATAATTCGAGTCTTTCTAATAATTCAGTGCAAGAGCAACTGGCTGTCATTCCACCAAAGTGCTACCTAATAAAACAATAAATTTTCCTGTCCAAATGTTTATTGTGACATGTCTTGTATTTAGAAATAAAAAACAAAAATAATTGGCATGTTTATAAGTGCCCATAAGTAATATTTCCTTCTTTCTTGATTTCTGCTCCAATTGTCAGTAAAATAGAAACAGTCTTTTTAAAAGCAAGTATGTTTGTGTTGTGACATAAACCCTTAGCCAAAATAAATAACTGTATGTAGTTAACTTTCAAGATGAGAAATGTTGAAGATTCATTAACTATTTTTGTACTGCCATACAACAGAGAGATACTCTATCTTGTGTCCATTCGTAAAAGTTTTAGACCACAATAACATTGTGAAGTTGTAAACTGAAAATACCAGCTCACCAGAAGGGGAATAAATATGTATGTTATAGACATAGATATTAATGATATTGATGGGGGCGCAGTGGCTCAATGGCTAAGATGCTGAGCTTGTCGATCAAAAGGTCGGCAGTTCAGCGGTTCGAATCCCTAGTGCCACGTAATGGGGTGAGCTCCTGTTACTTGTCCCAGCTTCTGCCAACCTACAATTCGAAAGCATGTAAAAAATGCAAGTAGAAAAATAGGAACCACCTTTGGTGGGAAGGTAACAGCTTTCCATGTGCCTTTGGCGTTTAGTCATGCCGGCCACAAAACCACGGAGATGTCTTTGGACAGTGCTGGCTCTTCGGCTTTGAAACAGAGATGAGCACTGCCCCCTAGAGTTGGGAACGACTAGCACGTATGTGCAAGGGGAACCTTTACCTATTAGTGATATCAGAGACATTAAAAATAGATACACAGTCATATAGCACTGCAATATAAGCTAAATATCTGGTGTTGGAACAGAACATTTGTTTCTAATGCATAGATTTCTTTTCACTTAGTTTTGTAATGTTGAAAAAACAACAAAGATCAAAAGCAGAAAGAAACTAATGGTCAGAAAAATGAGAAACTGAGGGAAAGCACAACTGATAGATATACCCAACACTAATTTTCAAGGCTAATCTTTCTTCCTACCACCCAAGTGTAAATTGATAATTACAGCAATAAATAAACTCAAGGCCTCCAAAGGAAATGGAATTGGGCTGAGTGAGAACAAAGATGATTTTCTTGATTGTCTTTTGCCAAAGCTTACCCATTCAAAAATAAATGTAAATCACTGAATTTGCCTCAAGGGGAGTGATTTTTTTTTCTTTACATTAACATGCTTTCTTTTTCTAAATAGCTTTAGGCTAGTTCCTCATCATTTAGATGTCTTGGGTATTTGCAATTATAGTTATGTCCTTAAGTGTTTAGTGCTGTTCAGTCATAATTGTACCTTTTAAGTAATACATTTTAAGCTGTGAAATTGTATATTTCATCCATTTTGCTGCTGACTGTTGAGGTTTGCCAGCTTTATTAGGAGAATGGAAATGCTCCCCAATTCCAACATTAAGAAAAGAAAAAAATCTGTAGATTGATCTATTCTAGGATGAAGGCAAGAATGTGCTATTGTAGACTGGAGAAGTGCAGGGAATAAAAGAAAGAAGTTCCAATAGCCAAAATCCACATCTAAAAATATTTCGATAGTCAGGTTCAACACCCTATCATTAGAATGTTACTTTGGCTAGGAAAACAGAAAAGGCATAAAACCCCACCTACTGCCTTTCCAACCTTCTACACACATCTAAAGAATAGTTTTACATTTCTCACTACAAGGTTTCCTAAGAACAATTTCTGTGCAGCCATTGGCTGATTGGTGGGTCAGCATGAAGCTTGTATTGTGACAAAGAGTGTGCTAATATCAGCATAGGAAAAAGCAACACTTAGGACGGCAAAAGTTATTGACTCCAAATAAGAATTTTCAACAGGGTTGTAATGGTTTTTGTAAGGATTGAAATTGGTGAAATAGTTCTTATTTGGAGTCAATAACTTTTGTCTTCCTATGTCCTGTATCCATGCTGGAGAACATTGTTATGTCAACAATTTAAGTATCTCTAGGCCATATGAAAATGGCAAAGTATCCATTAACTCAGAAAGGTAGAATGAAAAAGTATATAGTTTAAACTCTGGAGCACAGAGCTATATAGACTATGTTTTGTGTACTATGGGGGAATATATATGGTATGTACAGATACCCCTTTATCTGCGATATAAAGACAAATCAGGTTATATCTGAGGGCCTACTGATCAGTAGAACAAGTCCTAAATAACAAGTTAAGCATCTGTAGAGCTTACATTTTATAGTTGAGCCTAATATGAAGCCTATGTCTTTTGTTCATCCTATGATGAATAACCTTAATGTCTTTGCAATGCTAAGTATTTAAAACTGAAATTCACCCGCTCCTGCTTTGGTGGTTCCTTCAGCTATAATTAATAAAGAAGAAAAGAACAGCAGATACTCCTAAGGGTATCTCTGTATTGTCATTCACCTGAGCCAAAAATGTTGTAAAAGACATAGGGGTTTGGTTTTTAAAACTTCTCTATTGCCAGTGAGATCTAATTAAGGGAAAACATTAAAAAGAGGTGATTTTTATCTCCTGGAGCAAGTGGAAGAGGGAGGCAGCTCATCCAAATTAAAATAAAATAAAATAAAGCTACTGATTCACTTTTCTGATATGTTCTTTTGTTAAAACAGAGTATATTTGACAAGGAACATGACCTCTGGAGAGTTTGTGCTGTGTTATGCTGCTTCCATCTCCACACATTGATTAGCCAGGAAGCAAGGGTTTTTAATACTCCATTTGACATTCAAGTAGGGACTCATTGGGAAAACAAATTCTGTTTTCAGAAAGGAGGCAGACCAGCAGCCCTGTCTGCCTTGCATTCAAGGCACACAATTGGCAGCATTTAGTGTGGAACATTTTGGTTAAGTCATTGAATTATTAAATACAGAAGCAGGAATGACATTTCAAAATATAGGACAAGATATGCAATTAACTGTCCTCCAATCCCATGAGCATTTCTGTCTGTTTATGCATCTACCCACCACATCCAATGACCTCCAAACAACGAGGCTGACATTAACATCCATTTCCCATCCTCCAATCCACCACCTGCCAAAAGCAGGCTGCTGAGGGAAAAAAGGATAGATTTCCACTGAACACCAATGTTCATTAAAATACCAGATTAAAATATAATTATAAGAGCTTATCAGCATAGCACATGCTCCAAAGTCCCTACCACTCATGTATTTTATATGTGGTTAACACAATATTGCTGTAAATTTATGGAAGAAAAATACATAGCTATGCTTTTTTTTCCCCCATAGGGAGATTGTATTCTTGAAATAATTGATCAGCCAGGAAGCAAAGGGTTTTTAATATTCTATCTGTCAATCAAGAAGACAGTCATTGGGAAAAAAACAAAAATAAAACAATCCCGGCTATTCTAAGGGAAGTGGGGCTTGCATGGTAGAACCAGAAGGTGCATCTCTTAAACAAATGTTCCCTCAGAGACAAACATGTAAAAGAAGACTATTAGGTTTAAGAGAGGGATGTCACAAGAAGCTACTTTTTTACGTCAGCATTTTTAAAAAATCGATCTAAATATATTTAATAGCATTCATTGGATTCCTAGTTCTATATTTTCTATATCACGGGTGTCAAACTCACCGCATCACATTGCCATCACGTGACATTTCACAATGTTTTTCCCCTTCGCGGAGCTGGGCTGGGTGTGGCCTGTGCGTGATGCATCTGGCCCGCAGGCCACCAGCTTGACACCCCTGTAATCATTTGATGGCAACTAATAGTTACTACTACTGCACTAACATTTGTGGGGGGGAAATGCTATGAATAAAATGATTTCCTTCTCTATTGTTATGCTACATTATAAATGAGAGCTGTAAAGCTGTGTATTTCCAGATAGTGCTGAACTAGAAATCCTAACAGTGGCCATAGTGTGGGATAAAGCCAGATAAGGGTTAAGTTCTGAAGATCCATAGTTTCCTCGCAACTGCCCAAATTAATACTCTAAACCAGCTTCCTAATTTTGGTTAGAAATAGAATGGCATGAATGCAGCTCAGCTAAGAAAGCTTTTGGTTATATTGTAAGGTGACCAGATTTTAACATTGGTAAAGAGGGACACCATTGATGAGGGAGGGGGGTGTTCTTGATTAAAAATTTGGTCTATATGGAGCAACAAAAATTTTCATAGAATGCAAAAATAGTATTGTAATATATTTTTTTAAATTTCAACATAAGTACAATTTACAAATATAATAAATAAAAAAAATTACGTATAGTATTGTTTTATTCTATAGGGACTCCTCAGAGGGCTGAAAAAAGTCATTTCTGACAGGTCCTCGCACTTTTGACTGGTCCTCACACTTATGACCATCCTCACATTTATGCCGGTGCAGCATTTTTAACAACTATGTCACTCATTTCACAACTGCTTCTCTTCACCATGGTGATAAGATAGGGCAAAAACGTAAAATGTGAGGACAGTCGTAAGTTCGAGGACTGCTCAAAAGTGCGAGGACCAGTCAAAAATAACTTTTTCAGCCCTCTGAGTAGTCCATGTGCACAAAAGACTATCCAGAGGGCTGAAAAAAGTGATTTCTGACAGGTCCTCGCACTTTTGACCGGTCTTCGCACTTATGACTGGTCATCATTTATGCCCATTGTAGCATTCTTAACAAACGTGTCACTCATTTCATAACTGCTTCTCTTCACCATGGTGTCAAGATAGGGCAAAAACATAAAATGTGAGGACAGTCGTAAGTTCGAGGACTGGTCAAAAGTGCGAGGACCAGTCAAAAATAACCTTTTCAGCCCTCTGAGTAGTCCATGTGCATAAAAGGATACAGCAATAGAGAGGGATGAAGGAAGGGAAGGGAAATTAGAGTAGGAGGGAGGGTAAGAGAGGGAGGAAGAGAGGAGGAGAAGAAGAAAGGAAGATTATATCCATCCTCACATTGGCTAATTATGTAATATTACAGTTGTTTAATACAAATTCAACATTTTAATATAAATCAATTAATTATATAACTATCTTTTTTGTATATTAATCAATATGAACATGAATATTCCAATTATTTCCATGCAATCCAAGTTCTTACAAATCAATTAATTATGTTTACCAATAATAATAAACCAAATAATTTCCCCCATATATTCTTCCAAACCACAAATTAACCATTTCTGCTTTCAACACAATATACAATCAATAGTATCTCAATTATTACAATTCCCTAGTTAAATAGAGCTTTTTTTTCTTTTGTGTTTTAAAATTTTGAACTCTCCTCTTTTGCTCTAAATTTCCCATTGTTTGCACCTACCTTTTTTGGTGAGGAAAAAGAAAAAGAAATTTCTCTCTGTCTCATTTTGTCACATTGCAGCAAAGACCTTGCTTTACTTTCAGTTTCGCTTTTCAGCATAGCTAAGGGAAAAAAATCTGCACCTCTTTGCAGCTGGCAAGAGAGCCCTCCGCAAAACAGCTGAGAGCAAATCAGCTGAGAGTCGGGAGGCCGATCTAATCAACTTATGATAAATTAACCTATGCTGAAGCTGAAAGGGGCTGTTTTTTCTATTTTTGCAGGCACTGGTCTACTCATTTGTTTTCTTTTAACACTGATCAGCTGTAGGGCGGCCCTTTGAAGCCTGGCGGCAAGAATTTAAACAGTTTTTTTTCCCTCTAGCCATCAGCTGGGATTCAGGAGGCAGCAATAGATTGGGAGAGGGCGGGGTAAGCAAACCCGTTCTCCCACCGTTCCCTAGCTTGTCGTGCATTCTTTCCAAAACTTGGGACTTTTTAAAAACGCCGTGGGCCGCGGGACAAATTGTTGAAAATCGGGACTCTCCCACCAAAAGCGGGACATCTGGTCACCTTATTATATTGCCAAGCTCATGGAAGTTGGAACTGCTCTAGTGAGGTCCTGAATGCTACTCCCATTTCTACTCCCATATGCTACTCCCATATAATAGAACCCTCAGTAAAATGAAAACAGCTATATCACACAATCACAGAATTTTCCTTATGCAACAGGACCTGTACAGTTCTTTAACATCTGTTTAGTCCTTTTGTTCAGCAGTTGCTTCTGAAGTGGGAATACGGTCGTATTATCAAAAGAAAGCAGTTGGCATTTTTCAGTGAGCGTTAATGGCATTTCTTTTCTTCCTTTGTAATTAGATAAAGAGTGCGGAGATACAGTAAGTGCCAAATCAGCCTGAAACATGGAAGAGAAAAGAAGAAAACACTCCAAAGGACTGAATGTCAGTTACCTGTTTTGGGATCAATGGAGAAATATGGCTGTCCCTGAAGAATGCTATAAACCACTCTGGCACTGTTTCCATAAGTTGGGTCATCAGCATCGGTTGCTTTGACCTGCAGCACATATGCCCCTGTGAAAGGAACAACACATAAAGCTAAACGGATAAAACAGTAAAACAACACTTTAAAACTAACACAGTCTTGGGTATATCTTTTGTGATGCAACATATGTTTATTATAACAATGTCCTAAAATTCTGCGTTTTGTAACCATAAAATTTTAAGGTGGCAAAACATACACAAATAGGATTTGGTCTAATTTGCTCAGTTTTGTTTTCTGTTTTTCTTTCCTAAGCAATAGAGCACTTGCTCATTTGGGAATGTTAAGACTCTCATTTTGCCTTGAGCAACTGTTACCCTAAATAGACAGGCAACTCTATGAGACAAAGAGTCTTTCTTAATTCTAAACCAATCTAAAGTCACTTTTTTAAAAAAAAAATCACATAAGCATTATTATGAAGGGAGGATTTGAAACTACTTCAAATGCATTTACAAATGGGGAGATTTACATCAGTCATTTCGGGCAGTGATTGTATGATGGTCAGACATAGAGATAAAATGGGAAGATTCAAGTTCAAAACACCATTCAGCTGTGAAGATTTTTGGATTATTCTGAATGAAATCATTTATTCCCAGCCTATTTCAAAGGACTGTTGTGAGGATGGAAGGACAAAACCATCAAATGTACATTGGTTACATATAACAAAAGTGAAATATAATAATTACACACCCAAAAGAAAAACTTAAATATATAATCTATCTTTTTCTTGGTGGGACGGGAACTCTGTAAAAGATTTTAAAGTCTCTGTATTGCTGTTTTGTAGTAGGAAGATCTCAGAGGCTCAGGATGTGCTTTTTCAATCAGGCACTGGAAGATTTAGTAAAGCTTTATAATGGTGAAAATATATAAAGAGCTGGTAAAAATACTCATACCATGTTGTGAAGATATATTCCTGCAGTCGATTCTAACAAGAGTAATGATACAAGAAAGATCTGATCTAGGGCTAACTTTCTTTTCTTTTCAACTTGCAGTGTTTATACTAGGGTTGTCCTATATATTATGTTAAATAGGAGCTGCTGCCTTTATCAATATTCTAGATGCTAGAAACAAAGAACAATTCTCATCTGCTACTTTGATTCCTCAAAATGTATGAATATGAATTTCCTCCTCCTTTTTTTTTTATTCCAGATGTAACAGTCTCACATGAACAGCTCAGCCATTTCTGATGATAATTTATGAAAAGCTGTATACATGACTCACAGAGGTTAAAGAAAGAATGAAGCATTGATTTACATTTAGTCTTGAAATGCATACTTGGAAGCGCAAAGCATGCAACACCATTTTGAAGATTACTATTAGACATCAGGATATTTTGAGACAAACTACTGACTGCAACTTGAGTAGACCTAATGGGCAGTTTTTAACATTGTTACTTTTAACAGGAATTCTTGTATATGTTAAATACTGATTATGCTATATTATCTCTCAAATGCTGTTATTCTCTCCCCCCCCCCCCCAAAGATACACCCATTACTATCATCAGATACTAATGTATTTTCTGAGCACAACTGAAAGAAATCTTGGATCTGGCTACTGTCTTTCCTCTGTACATAAAACTTACTTTAAAAAATACCCAAATTGTTTCCCACCACTCAGAAAAGAGTTGAAAACACTATTGCTCAGTGGAATAACATATTCTGCAGGTAAATTATCCTATATACAATTATCGGCATGTCTTTCTGAAATCTTTTTCAGGATGAGCACTGTATATGACCTTTGAGCAGAAGGCCAGTGACTGTACAACCAAAAAAGGGGGAAAAATTGTGGATGATAAAGAACCAAGACTAGATGGGAAGGACAGAAATGATTCTGCATCATATGCAATGCATTTTATTTTATTGAAGCAATGAGCATGATTAATCCAAAAATATATAATATTCATCCTCTTGCTATATTAAAAATTACTAGTATTAACTTCTGAGAAGCATTTCAAGGAATTCAAAAATTGCTTGTGACCTTGCACTTCATTAGGTACAGCTCTGGTATTGTCAATATGAGCAAAAAGGTCTGTAAAGCACTTTATTCCTCTGCTTCTTAATTATTAAATATGTAATTCAGTGAAAGTTACCAAGAACAAATGTTTAATTTCTACCCAACATCCTACTTATGCAGGGGTGAGTTCTAAATTTTTTTACTACCAGTTCTGTGGGTGTGGCTTATTTTGTGGGTGTGGCTTGATGGTCATGTGACAATTCTTTAGGATTTAGCAGAGGTACTGGTCTACCAGGCTTTTAACTGCTTGCAGAGCTGTACCTGTCTACCCATTTATTTTTGCAGGCACTGGTCTACTCATGTATTTTTGCAGGCACCGGTCTACCACCAAACTGCCTTTTACCACTGATCAGCTGTAGGGCGGCCCTTTGAAGCCCCGTGGCAAGAGTTTAAACAGTTTTTTTCCTTATAGCCCATCAGCTGGGACTCAGGAGGCAGCAATAGATTGGGGGTGGGGCCAAATAAAAGGTAAAAATAATGTGGGAGTTGGGGGTGCGGGGGGGGGCATAACCGGTTCGGTGACATCATATTGTCACCTCTACCGACTCGGCGGAACCGGGTGGAACCGGGCGGAACCCACCACTGTACTTATGGGAATTTAATACTAAGCAAACTTCATATAGATCAGTGTTGGACAAAAACTGTAGAACTAGATTTTAAGACAAGATTCACTAGGCTGTGACAGAAGATTTTGGATTATACTTGGGACACAATTACCCTACAAAAATATTTTTATCAATTTAACATACAAGGTTCTTATAATTCAGATACATATTAAAGTATTTAAACATGCCGTAGGAGCTGTGGTGGCACAGTGGTTAGAATGCAATATTACAGGCTATCGCACTGCTCACTGCCAGGAGTTCGATTCTGACCAGCTTAAGGTTGACTTGGCCTTCCATCCTTCAGAGATCAGTAAAATGAGGATCCAGATTGTTGGGGGCAATATGATGACTCTTTAAACTGCTTAGAGAGGGTTGTAAAAGTGGTATATAAGTCTAAGTGCTATTGGTATTGCTAGTTCTACCCCCTGAATATTGATGCATACAAAGCTAAGAAGGATTTAGGCCTGTGAAATACTCTCTGCATTTGAATCTGGAACATGGTAATCACTTAAATAAAATTTGCTAGCATGTTGCTAATCTTACTAACATTCTCTTAGCATCTCTCACACTGCCATAAAATGCTTATAGAGGAACATTTGTATTTGCTGCAAAATGTTCTTCTTAAAGGATTTGACAATAGGTGTACATAATCTAATCCCCTTAAACAGTTATTGCTATATATTGCTTCCCCATGTGTTAAGGAAAAACTGAGACAAAAACAGACACAAGAATCTCTCTTATCATTGTTTTGTAGTCTTGAAACATGCACAGAGGAGTGATTAAGATAAAGATCATGTTTATCCCACTACTTCTGATTTAATATAATGTCTATATAATGATGGAATCATAGTAGACATGCCACCTCCTCCCCCTGTACTGACACTGAGTAGAGTTGCATGTTCAACTCCATTTCCCCTCCTCCTGCTGCACTGAGATCAAACAATGGAACTGGGCAATTGTTGGATTGCATGCCACCCAATTCAGAAGTCAAAATGAACAGTGTGAAGGGTACATCAAGACTGAATTGCATTTATAACAACCAGAAGTCTATCGAAAAACCATCCATACTAACCAAGTTTTCCATTACCAAAGTATCAACCAATCTCTCACAAGAGAAGCTGTGTAAGAATGTTATTCAGATAAGTATAAACATATTGCAGCAACCCAGAACACCTGAAAAAGTAAATAGATTGCTGGTACAATATGCTCCAACAAAATGGATATGCACACAACTTCATCAAAAAGTGCCTGTCATTCGATGCACTCCAGCACAACCAACACAAGCTATGAAAAAGATAACACTGCAATACATCAAAACATCTCAAATAACAACCAACATACTATTGCAATTAAAGTTGGTATACAACCAACTAAAACCCTCCAAAACTTCTTAAATAGAACAAAAGACACAGCAGTCTAAGCAAGAAAAAAGAAACAGGAGTCATCTACAACATGCATTGTAAAGACTGTAACAGCCACTATGCAAGATAGATTGGCAGAAAACATCCATCTACTAGCAGTATGATGAAAACTACTTAATTTCACACCACATCGACAAACTTAACTATAGTTTCATCTGGGAAACTGTGAGCATTCTAGACCAAGCTAAAGCAAAAAATGCTAGAAAATTCCTGGAAGCTTGGCACTCAGATAAATTAGTCATCGACAGGCAAATACAGATTAAACCACGTTTACGTACCATTCAAAAAAGACAATACAAAAGTGAAGAAGGGAATAAAAACTCTTTGCAAGAAATCAATACTGAAATAAGAAGAGATTGACTCCAGAATTAACATCAGACAAGGCACGGTGGCTCAGTGGCTTAATGACACTGGAGATGGTCTCTGCTCCAGTGGTTCGACTATTAGCACTATGGTAAGGTGAGCTCCCATCACTTGCCTCAGCTTCTTTCCACCTAGAGGTTTGAAAGCATAGTCTATGTGAGTAGATAAATAGGTACTACTTGGTGGAGAGATGAGCTGGTGCTTTGTGCAGGTGTTCAGATTACTGCTGGCTTTGAACCTCCTGGTTGCAATACCTGTTTGTGAGGTGGTTTCAGTGAAAGGAGGAGGGTTTTGGAGAATGCTGCACTTGTCTTTCTTTCTGGTGTGAAGCTAGCTCATCCTCCTGTAGTGCACCTTGGGAAGCATGTGAGCATGTACCACAATAAAGTTGGTAAAATGGCAGCCAAACTACTACTCTGCATTAGCATTATAGTCTCCTCACTAGTATAACAATGCCATACACTAACAATAATAACACCAGACAAACATATCAAGCTGCAAACAATATCCAGATCAAGGAACTACCAACACAGACAAACAATCAAGCATATTCAAGGAACTACCAAGGAGAAAACCATATTTCCACTAATTGTGACAGGAGAACCTACTGTATATAATTAGAGAGCAAATTCTTGTCCATTCTAGAATGGAAGATGTTACCTAATTGAATAACAAAACATCTTCAGGAAAACAAGCAGGCTAAGAGAGTACCAAGGACTCCACAGTATTCCAGAATAGCTCCATTGCATTACAAATCATTAATTTCTTTATTTTTCTTTTCCTAGGTACTATTATATGGGAGTTGGAAGGAATACAATAGAAGACCTCTCTCTCTCTCTCTCTCTCTCTCTCTGTGTGTGTGTGTGTGTGTGTGTGTATGTATAAGAGAGAGAGAGAGAGAGAGAAAGAGGAGGGAAGGTAGGAAAAAGGGCTTATTCTTGGATGTTTAAAAACTATAGCAACTTTCCTTTGTTTTACTCTGGTTTTATTTTAAAAAGTAGGAAAATAATCAAGGCTGAAAATAATTGTATATCTGAAACTGATCTCTTTGCATAGGTGAAAATGATCTCCCTTTATTTCCCCTTAATGTAAATTATAAAAATATCTATAACTAATTCAAATTAGTTTTCCCTGATTTTATTTTTAATGCAGCCTTTCTTGATTTCTACATTAGATTATCTAGTGGGCAATGTTGAAAAGGGAGTTTGCTCAAAATTACAACTTAATGATCTGTATCTAAAAATGCATGGAAAGGAGTTGCAAAAATAGAATAGTTGACTCCATCTATCTATCATGCCATAATAGAAGAATGTCCACATCTCAAATAATAAACTATTAGTGCAAAGCAATCCAGATACTATTTGAAAATGCCATCTTGGTAACTAAGTAGGAATAGGACCAAAAAGTAGAGATAGGACCAAAAAATAAAACCAACCTTTTTGGATATATCTCTGAAATTACCGGGAACCAAGTCTGATTTAAAGAAAACCAGACTGTAGCTTTAAATCCATGCAGACAGGTTATGTAACTGCAAAGATCAAGCACTTACAGTTTTCTTTCCAATGTCCTTGATGGTAATGGAGATACCCCCTTTGATAATTATTCTGCGCATACAACTCCCAGACCTTATGGGCAAAATATAACCTCATGTCACAAAAATGGCACATATCAGGAAATGTTGAGCATATTACCATTACGCTTATAAGACTAACTCAGACATTGTATGTCTAGTATCTGCGGATAATAAAACAGAGTGCTTAACATGGGTCACCATGGGCAAAAGAGTAGCTGTAGTAGGACTTCATTTCTCATTTCCTCACTCGAAGTGAATGATGTATCTTTCCTGAATAAAAGGAACTGCTTTAATATTCTTCTCTGTGCTCCCTGATAGAAATAGACAGAAACATCCAATCTATACTAAGTATATGCTCCAACTGCTGTATATATTGCCCATATTGCTAAGCAAATACTTCAACTGCTGCATATATACTACATGTAGTAGTATGTTCTGCTACATACATCTGAGTTCATGTTGCTCAGATGTATGTAACAGAAAAGGCTGGTCATAGACTAGGTCCAACAAACTATTTCTCAACTTCTTAGGTTTACCATAATATTTAGAGAAAAATCTTCAAATCATTATATCTATGGATGCGTCTAATAATTTTAAATTATCCTGACAAAACAATAACTATTCTAGTGGTAAAGAATAATCTAGTTCAATGAGAAGTTCAATCCAGAATTCCCTCCCCTCCTTCATATATGATTGTAATCTTGCTACATTTGAAAAACCTATTTGTAGTCCAAATCCTTCATAAGCCTAAAGAAAATTTCTTGGGAGTAGGAGAAGGATTCAGTTATCTAATTTAACAGGACATACATTTTACTGTCAACTGAGGGTCTTGCTAAGTCATATATATTGCAGGGATAACAAAAAGAAGTAACACTCCATCAATTGTTCATTCAGAGAAGCAAATGATTCAAAATAAGCTCTCCCTTACAAGGATAAGCTTATAAAAGCAATCCTATGAATGTCTATTCAAAAGGAAATCTAATTTATTCAGATATGCTTGCATAGAATGCAGTCTAAATCTTCAGCATTAACTTGCTACATAGCAAGGGGAATTTATCGCAATTGAGTGACAGATGTAAAATAAAATATTCAGAAGAAGAATACTGTTTGTAAAGGAGAATCACTTTTGAGATTCTTTTCTTCTGAATTAAAGAAACATATAATGCATTGGGATTAATTTTTATTGAAGAACTTTTTTTTTACTTGGGATTAAGATTTCCTTACATATTGTTTGGGACATTTACACTTAGCTTCTTTCTGTAACTTTCTTGGTGCTATTTTGAAAGCAGCCATTTATTTCTGTTGAACCTTTGCTCAGTTTCTATTTGGATCAGTGGTGGGATTAAAAAAAAATTACTACTGGTTCTGTGGGCGTGGCTTGGTGGGCATGGCAGGGGAAGAATACTGTAAAATCTCAATTTCCTCCCAACTCCAGGGGAAGGTTACTGCAAAATCCCCATTTCCTCCCAATCAGCTAGGACTCAGGAGGCAGAGAATAGATGGGGGTGTGGCCAGTCAGAGGTGGTATTTACCGGTTCTCCGAATTACTCAAAATTTCCGCTACCGGTTCTCCAGAACTGGTCAGAACCTGCTGAAACCCACCTCTGATTTGGACATCCTATTTGATCACCCTTCCATGACAGAACAGAAGCTTTATGCAAATTAGCTCAAATATGTATTTAATTTAAGATACAGAATGTTAATTAGTATATGTTTGGGCCTTTAAGTAAGAAAAACAACCAGGAAAGATTCTTTTGCATTCTCCCCTTACCTGACCCTAAAACTATAGAGAATGTTTTTAAGTAAAACACCACACATGAGAAGTGGGAACAGAAATAGATGGTTGTACAACATTTGAACATTAATACAGATAGACATAATGTCATTGAGAATGTGCAACATTCATACACGTCAACTGATTGCCTTCCCAAATTGGCACCATCATCATCCAAACATAAGGAAGAACAAGTGTATAGGAATGTGAAACTCCTTGAGAAAAACTGAATATGATACCGTGTTTCCCCGAAAATAAGACCCTGTCTTATATTTTTTTGAATCCTGAAATAAGCGCTTGGCCTTATTGCCATGCACTCAAAAGCCCAATTGGGCTTATTATCAAGGGATGTCTTATTTTGGGGAAAACAGAGTACATACTCCTGAATTACCACTTCACCTCCCCAAAGCCTGGTGTACAATAAAGAGATCTCTCTGTAGCATCACCAATGCCCCTTCCCCCCAATATTGTGTCTGAGAGGAGGATTTGGGCAGAATTTTGCCATAAACCTCGAATAACTACTACGGTAAATATGCAAAGCTTGTACTTTGCTGAATTTTTAGCCCTTAGCCCTTCCTGTGTCAGAGAAATTTCAAGGCTCAACAGGGGTTTTCACACAGGTTTCTGCAAAAGTCAGAATGAACAATGTTCCCCTCCCCACTTCCAAAATAGAACACTATTCTGAATGAGCCACGAAAAGCAAGTATCCTTGTCATCTCTAATTGGGATAATTGACTGCAAGAATATCATGTAGGTGATCAAATGTAGACCATTTTCTACTCTGGGCTCAGAATATGAGCTTGAAGAGATAATTTGAAGCAAGAGTTATTATATGTATATTGTTTGTGTATTGTATGTATATTATATGTATAAGGAATGGTTAGGAAATATTACCATTTTTTTTAGTGAACCAAGGTGACTCATGCTTCCTGGATAACATGTAGATTTGAATGCTATTATTCCCTTCCCCTTCACACTTCTTAACATTCTGTGCATACCTAGTTTCAAATGTTCAATAAAATGCACATCAAAATTCTTTTTTTTTTTAATTTATCACTTGGTTGGTTGGATTTTTTTACATTGGCGATTATTAACACCACAATCTTTAAAAATTTAACTGAGATGGTTATAATAGGCCAATAGCAACAAAAAAGAAATCTCTTTATTTGACCTCAACACATGTGATATATAAGAAAGGGTTCCCTCCTGGTATTCAGATTCTACTTTTGTACAGTTTTAAAAGTATACGCTTTAACTCAAATGGAAATAAATGCAGCCAGGGGAAAGCTTTCAGCACAGGTGTAAAAGGACCTTTTTGAATTCTCCCCAAGATCAAATGGATACTGTTTTTTCCACTAATTGGAGTTTCCAGAGTAGACTCAAAGCAACTCTTGTAAACAGTATATTACACCACTAAAGCTTAGAGGATGTCATCACATCCTCTAAGTCAATTAAGTAAAGATATCATTAGTGCATTGTCCAAAACTTTTATTTATTTATTTATTTATTTATTATTTATTTATTTGTTCAATTTATATGCCGCTCTTCTCCGGAGACTCAGGGCGGCTTACAATACGTTAAGCAATAGCCTTCATACTTTTTGTATATACCTGCTTTGTAGGGCTAGGGCTTTTGGCCCCCCCTAAGCGGTGTTCTTTTTTATACAAAGTCAGCTTATTGCCCCCACAGTCCGGGTCCTCATTTTACCTACCTCGAAAGGATGGAAGGCTGACTCAACTTTGAGCCTGGTGAGATTCGAACTTGCAGTAATTGCAGGCAGCTGGTGTTACTTAACAGTACTTTAGTCTGCTGCACCACCAAGGCTCTTGCTTTTAAAAATTATTCCTGACTGTTGTCTTAATTTAGGAAAACAAAGAAAGACCCATATCATCATGCACCCCCAAGCTTAGTGTCAGATATTTGAAAAAGTATAACTGCATCCAAAAGAAAGAATAGGCTACTTCTCTACAGTTATGACCCTACATGATGAAGTCCATTTCTGTCTGCATTCAATGTAATATTATTCTCTCACTGAACCCTTGAAGGATATAGAACTCACATCTGAAAATGTTACATAGATTTCAATGTCCTCAATGTAGGAATAACATTCACCTTCATGTTTCCTGATGATTTCCTACAGCAGTTTTATGTAGACATTGAACCATTTTATACACAAAATTGACTCCAAGGAACATTGTATTCAATCACTATTATAACACTCAAAACACTTTTTGAGAGGCATCTGTCTCCAAGCAATTGAGAGGCAGAAATAATGACAATAAAGAAGTGCCTTATACTGCCAAATTATTACAGAATATTAAAAAATATAGTTGATAATACCGAGAGATCAAGACAAATTCACCCTCTTACGGTCTTTGTTGATTGGAACAAGATCCTGTGACCAAACAACTGGAAAGGATTGGTATATATACTGACAGAAGAGAGATACAAGAAAATCATTCCTCATATACATGAAGTTTTATTTTAGATATTACAAAAATAGTAACTGTGGGTCAGCTTGTCAGAAAGGAGAGAAGGAAAGCGCCAAACATGATGACAAAAATGCCAAATAAACAGGCAGATTTCAGAAAGCATGGATAGAAAATGCAGTCAAAAAGCTAAATAATAAAAAAAGCTAATATAAGACGAACAATAATTTATAAAGGATATTTCTTTTGTTTTCTTGGCTGCAGTGAACTATTTGATTGTGTAGATCATACAAGGATGTGGAATTTATAAAGCTAACCTTAACCCTAATCTGAGTATTCTTTTGAGAATAAAGAGAATAAGATTAGTTCAGAATAGGGAAGGGAGTAACACAAGGATGCATATTGTTCTCATATTTGTTTAAATTGTTCAGTGAATGTACTATAAGCATGACAGAACGAGTGGTGGTATTCAGCTGGTTCGGGCAAACTGGTAGCGGTGGCTGCAGGAGGCTCTGCCCACCTGCCTGGACATCATCAGGCCTCGTTTTTGATGCTCTGCGTATGTGCAGAAGGTCCTGTGTGCGCTCACATTTCCGAACCGGTAGCGAAGGTAAGTGAATACCACCCCTGGACAGAACTGGAAGTAATAACAGCTAGAATAAAAAATGCAAGTCAAAGTACTAATATTTATGAAGATAATGCCACTTTGTTAGATAAAAGAAAACAAAACTTAAAAAGCTCATTAATGTAAAAAAAAATAAAAAAATAAAAATCTCAGTTAATGAAAGATACCAGAAGGTAAATAAGCCTGCATTCAGCTCTTAGTAAGAAAAGTTTGACATTATGGACATTTGTTCAAGAAGTTACTAAGAACTAGGCCTGATTTAATAGTACCTAACTAATAAAACATTTGGTAACATTAGCATTTGGTTAGAAAAAGGCATATATTTTATAAAATAGTACTTAGAATGGGATATATAATTTGCTGTCCAATATAAAGCTGAAAAGGTTTCAGGTATCCAACTGAAACACATTGCGTTTTGTTTGAACTTTAAGATCTAGCAACAGGAGACAAGTAAAAGATAGAAGAGGAGACCTCATGCACTTAGAAAGGATGGATGTCTTTTTGTTTTTATTACCAGAAATGAGGGCACACTTCTCTTATAGAAATAGTTACTCCTGTTTTTCTTCATTTGGACTGAATGGGAGTATTTCTATTGCTGCTATTATTTAACTGCACCAGTCCAAAACCTTTGCTGATCTATAAATCACTAGGGTTTTGACAGTGTAGGTTTCTAACCATACTGTCTGTTATTTCTTTACCATGTCTTTGCCCATGTCATATACCCCTGATTTAATCCAGTAACTTCCTTATGGAATACAGGTATATGGTTCTTCACTGTAATTTAACAGTAGTTTTAGTAGCTACATAAATAAGCCACCTGTGTTTAGTATGGCGAGTGGATACTGTATTTATATGTCTGGATGTAAGGATTCTAAGCTCTTTCTGGTTATTTCTCATTTATGTTCTGAAGCAACTACAAATACAAAAAGCTATTTCTAAACTGAAATCATAGGCATCGATTTTGTTGTGTTGCCTTCCAGAAACGAGGAACATCTATTCTATTCAATTATACCCAATTATACTAGATGTTCCTATACATTAGGAACATCTAGTATTTTGCAGAACGGTACTGGAATGAAAGACAACTCCGCTTGATTTGTCTGCAAATCTGGTATTGTGCCTGATTGTTGAATGCATTCTCACAGCAAACTATCCATGGTCCTGTTCATTTGTGCTTGGATCAGTTTGGAATGGGGAAAAAAAATCTGGCAAATTTTATACAACTATTTAAAACCCATTTTTTTGTTTGTGTGCCAAGATACATGGCTTTCAATTTTTCATGCATTTATTTTTTAAAAACCCAAATGCCTACATTTTAATTTTCCAGACATGGAACCCTCAATATATATCTTTTCCTCTTCCTCTTCCTCCTCTTCTTCCTGCTCAGTTTATGTCATTGGTAGATAAATTTAAACTTTTTTTTTTAATCCATTCAGAAATTTTTCATGGCTTAACTGAATAACACAGTTGGAAGGGTCTTGGAGGCCTTCTAATCCAACCACCTGCTCAAGCAGGAAACCCTATAACATTTCAGACAAATGGTTGTCCAATCTCCTCTTAAAAACCTTCAGTGATGGTGCACCCACAGCTTCTGAAGGCAACTCATTCCACTGATTATTTGTTCTCCATTTCACGTATGATAAAAAAAGTCCAGAAAATATTGAGCTGCAGAACATTAAGTCTAAACACATTCAATGGTATTACTCTTTGCTTTTCCTCAAGATATGAAAATAGGTACATAATACATGAAAACCCACATTCCTTTTCTTAAATAGCACTTTCCTCTCCATGCTTGCAAGCTCTACATTAAAACAACGAGGTCTAGAACTTGATTTCAACAGTGCTATTGCTATCAGCAGATGGTGCTATTTCCTTTGCAAAGCTCAGGACTTCTATTAGAAATGGATTTTCCTTCTTTCTCTTAGCCAAAAATTCTGGGGGAAAAAATCTTACAAAGAAAAGAAAAGAAACTAAGATATTTATCTTTATTGCTGCTTTGGTGGGGAGGGGGGAAACACTATCACTTGCTATTAAGCCTGATGGCCTATATATTATTACCTCTAGTCTTGGTTTCAGTGTGCCTCTGAAGAGCAGTTGCTCAGGAATAAGAAAAAGTGGACCCAAAATACTTTACAAAATATATACAAATACATAAAGCACATTTCTCCACTTGGAACTTAATAGAGGCTTCAACCATGAGCATTAAAAAAAGCATCATGGCATTTAATTTCATATTTTCTACTGTAATTTTAAATTCAGGCTCCATTCTTGGACTAGCTGGGTATCTATGGGTTTAAGGAATATAGAGGCAAGGTATGTATTCACTTCGGATAAAGCATGGCATACCAAGTTTGGGTGTTCTACAGTTGTCTGTTCAGTGGGTGGCAAGCATACCCTTCGGCCTGATGAAATATAGGAATGGTCTGATCATTTTAAATGCCCAGATGCTTTAATTCTTTCAGTACACATTCACTTAATATAAAGAATTACAATGCTCACCTGAGCGTTTCAGAATAAATAAAAAATCAACATGATTCTACTGATCAATAGAAATCCACCTTCATTTCACCTCCCTGTTTCTCCATTTGAAGCTTTTTAAATGACCCGTTTCTCTTTGCAAAATTTATGCTGCAATATGCTATGGCACCAATATCTGAAATATACACAATTTGTAAACATTAAAAAAAGTACATTGTTTGTACCCAATTATTTTTAGTACCACTTGTTCGGAAGACACACTATTGTATTTTGAAGAATGGCTGCGAAATTAAACTTTCATTTATTATAAAAAAGAACTTTAATAAACATGCAAATAATATTTTAGTTAAGTAAGTCACCAGTGCTGGTACATTTCTTTATAATAATTATTTTCAGTTAATGAAGTCATTATAGTCAATATTAAAACGACAGTATAAATGGAAGGAGATGCATGAAATATGGCAAAAAACCCACAAACCATAGCACAATACCCACAAATGTTAAATTTCACTGCCTGGGTTTGAAAACAGAGGATATGCGGCCACAAGACCTGCTCTTACAATGATTTGGGAAAATCTACAAGAGCATCTTTTCAAATCTTGGCAGCCTCAGAATATGTTGGACTTCAAGTCTTAAAACTTCCAACCTTCGTGCCATTGAGCTTTGTGGTTAGAAATTCAGGCCCAGGCCCAAGGTTTTCAGAGGGCACTAGCTTGGAAAAGAAGAGCCAAGAACTGAAAGGTTCTTCAGTGCTGATTATTTACTTTTGGATAGTGGAACAGCAGACAGTTAAAACTGGTCTCTTTTCACACAGCATAAAATCAAACAAAGCTTTAGATTTGAAAAGCTATGATTGCACCAGGATGACACCCCCACCCCTTTTTGACATTAGCAGATACTTTTAATGCTCGGTGGAAGCAATATCTCCTTGATAAATACGGTACCTTGATAAATTGTACTTTCACGCCTTTTCACAAGAGGCTGTCTTTCCTTTGAGATACAACAAGCCAAGAAAATTGGCTTGTTCATATCACATCCTGGATGTGCAAAGGAAACAAGACAGCTCTTTCCTGCCCAAAGCAGCCAATATTCAGGCCAGCAAGATAACTTAAACCACATTACATTATCCAAGCTGAGAAGAGCCTTAACACTGGCTCAATTTAATGCCCTTCAGCTAGTTTGGAAGGCAGGTAAGAAAAAAACCTAGTTTGCTAAAATTATTTATGATTAAAGGGAAAGTCACTTGCTTACTTTTGTTTTCTTTTTTGTTGCTATAGTTTTACTTTTCTTTATTTTCTCTTTCTCTTTCTCTTTTTCTTTTCTGCACTTTCAATTTGTTATGTTTTCAATGTTAATATTGTAATCTTTAGTAAAATTATAGAAACACGTGCATACATGCCTGCCTGCCTGCCTACGTACATGTATATGCATTCCATTTCTTGGGCAGGGATGTTCGATATACTATTCAGATATTTTCCATGAATACACTAAATACTATATGGGAAGAGTAACTAGATCTTTGATTCATGTTTAAAGATTGTCAGAGAATAGATACCATGTTCAGCAAATAGATGAATATTTCAAAGACGTTATTTGAAAATTAGAATGCCAGGAATTAAATAGGATTTTAAATTACTCTTATTAAAAATAAAAGTGAAAATAGATTCTTTGACTGGGATTGTCCTCTTAGCCCTTTTAATTTCTGTATTTATTTTTTTTTTGAAAAAGTAAATAAACAAGAAAGTATTAGAAGAGCCTATAGGTACTTTTCTTCCATATGCACATAACTTAGCTCGGCACAAAATTGCTGGTTGGCAGTTCTATTGGTGCATCTAATTAGAAATGGCTACATTTTTAAAAAAAATGCTATTAAGAAAGAATTCAAAAGGAGACATCATTCTAATTCCCAAGACTGAAAGCTAAGGCAGGCAGAATTAAAGGATCAATTTATTGTATTGTATCTCCTACTCATGCTTTTCTTCAATGAACTATTCATAACAGAGCCAAGCATTATTTTATCTTGGAATTTACATGACAACTAACAGAAACAGATTATTACAAAAATAGAAATAGAGAGAAATGAAACATACTGAAATATTATACTATCACAGGACGACCGTGCTGACGTATCATGGCTTAAGCTAATGTTTTGTTTCCATCCTCCTTCACCATTTCATACTCTAATTCATTAGGATGCATTATTTTGCCATTTCCTGTTTTCACCTTTTGAAACTTAACATAACCAATTGTCCTATGCTATCATTTGAACTGTGTGATCCTCAGCAGAACCCATGGACTTTTACAACTAAGACTGGTTACTCTTTGCATCACCATCACAGTCTGATTTCCAAACATTGCTGATCAAAGTACAAGTTAAGTTTTTTAATGTTCTCAACTCAATTTCAAGGAAAAGGAATATAATTTATGGAGTGACTCATGCCTTGATCACCTCCCATCTGGATTACTGCAATGCATGCTACATAGGGCTACCCTTGAAGATCACCTGAAAACTTCAATTGGTCCATAATGCAGAAGTGTGCAAAATAATGGGGGGGGGGCTTCTAGTTTCTTTCCAGGTAAAATTCAAGGTACTGGTCATCACATTTAAAGCCTTATATAGAGTAGAGTAGAGTAGAGTAGAGTAGAGTAGAGTAGAACAGAACAGAACAGAACAGAACAGAACAGAACAGAACAGAACAGAACAGAACAGAACAGAACAGAA
>WNWU01000053.1:1600018-1619491 GCA_012654045.1 Ptyas mucosa
AACAGAACAGAACAGAACAGAACAGAACAGAACAGAACAGAACAGAATAGGAATAAGATGGAAGGGACCTTGGAGGTTTTCTACTCCAGCCACCTGCTCAAGCAGGAGAACCTACACCACTTCAGACAAGTGACCATCCAATCTCCTCTTAAAAAACATTCAGAGATGGAGCGCCCAATAGCATAGCATAGGGCCAGACTAACTGCAGGACGATGTTTCCCCAAAGAGATCTACCCTCCTATCAAGTCAGATGGGATGGGCTGCCAAATATTGAAATGTAATGGGAGCTAGGAAGAGTGTTTTTTCTATGGCAGTTCTCACTCTATGGAACATTTTGCTCCTTGACGTTTGGTAGGCCTCCCTCCTTTTAGATTTCCATATCGTCTTAAAGATTTGGGTCTTTAATTAGATGATGGTATGTTAACAGGGACTGACACCAGGTTTCTGTTGTTTTTAATATTTTACATTTTAGCTGATTGTGTTTTACAGTTTTAAAAAAAATATTTTGTAAGCTTTTAAATCTTTGATTGGGAGCACCCAAAGTTTTAATTAAATATTAAAATGTTTAAAATGAATACATAAATCACTCATGTTTTGAAAACTCTAAACTGATCGGGAAAGGCAGTTGAAAATACTGTAATGTATCTATGAAATGGCTTATATAAATGTTAAACTGTTGTGTACATTTGTTTTTACTTTGGGTATATCCCACTAATTCTGGTAGCAATGGTATCTGCCTTATTCAATCTCATTACAATTTTTTCATGTACAAAATCCCACCGATAATGTCTAATGTTAACATTAAAAAAGAAAACAAAAGGTACAATATTCATGAATATTCCATAGTATTTTTCCTTGATTTCCCCCAAAATAAACTATGAACTGAACTCATAGATTCATCCTGCTATGAAATATCTGAAGAATTTAAATGATATCAAAATAACATTTCTCATATGGGGTCCAAATATACATTAGACTAGATTGAACTCTGGCTTGATCAAGCTGAGTAGATAAATATAGTGTTTGCTAATCTATCCAAATTCAACATGGAACATTTTGTTGCAGTATACTTTAATACTATACTGAAATTACAGGCTTATATTTCCCAACATTTGATACCCATACCTAATTGGTTGTAAGAGTTTATGAAATTCTTACTTATCAAATCAATATGTAAAGTACTTCTTATTGTAGTTCTCCAAATTCTGTTATGCAAATCTCTGAATAATATAGCCATTTAGATAGGATATACTAGCAACAATCCCACACAGGAATGCAAATGGAAATTATTCCAAAATGTTCAGACAATTTTATGGGAGAAATTTGCATGCAAAGTATGCACAAAATAGGCAAATATGCATACTACCTACTTGGAAAAATACATGGACTTTAAAAGGTGGAATAACTGAAGATAGAAAAATCAGAACAGAAGAAACTGAAACTGACAAATTCATCTATGGAAGATCTAAACTTTTTTTTTTAATCTAAAAAACAAAACAGGAAGAACAAAATCCTGAGTTACAATTCTTAGCGGAAACTGGTTTCTGTTTGTTTCCAGCTTAAAAGTTACATTACATTTTTTTAAAAAAAGATTCTGCGGAAGCATGTACTGATATTAACTGTTGCAGAAACATTTTATTATGCATTTTTATACCTGTCACCCTCATTATTATAAGACAAAAGGAAGAAAAGTGACTTGAGTTCCTGGCTGCCTGTACAGTCATTAACTTCATACCACAGAAGCTTTCTTCAATGAATGAGATATGTCAGATTGAATATATTGCAGCAAGTGCAAGAGCTCAGGGGGAAAAAACAGGAAATTTAGTGTCAGGAATGGAAAAGGGAGGAATCACTCACATGGGAAAAAGGCTGACCCATTTCCAGTCATCATTTAAAGCAATCACTCAGAAGAATATGCCAAAACATGAAAAGAAATTGGCAATGATGCATTTTAAATTGGTTAGCTTGGTACAGCATGCTAACTGAAGACAGCATGCAGCATATACATGGGTTGATTTAATCATTTTATTCCCACTTCACAGGGATCCAATGCATTTTCACTCAGAGACAGTTCTGTTTCCTGACAGATAGAGCCAAGCAAGTGGCTACTTAAAACCCCAGTGGCAACTATAGGACATTTCTGCTGTCATTGTAAAAAGCAGTAACATGGCGTGCGCTGCAAGCTCTGTTCCTTTCCTATGTGCATGAGACACACATTCACACAAAGTGTGACTCAATGATGGTATTTGCATCAGTCAAACTCCCCTTTCCCTCTGTACAAACTGAATGAAAGAATCTGGAGCCCAGCTATTTATATGCCTCACCCAGTGGTGGGTTTCTACAGGTTTGCCCCTGTTCAGGCAAACCAGTAGTGGCGGTGGCGGGAGGCTCCACCCACCTGCCTGGACATCTCTGTGCATGCGCAAAGGCATCGCGTGTGTGCATGAGCACGCCCGTGCCCACAAGCTAACCAGTAGCAACCGAAATTGAAACCCACTACTTGTCTCACCATGCCAAAGTTGGAGTAAACTCTAAGAGCTTGGGGTTGCAAAAAAGACAATTGAATAAGACTAGGACATTTCTTCTTTATTCCACACCATATATGATAATCAGTCAGATGATGAGCATGAGTAAAACATAATCACAGAGAGTGAAAGAGAGGGGGGGATCAGATAATATTAACAGCTAGAGTATCATACTCCATATTGTAATCCATATCTGAGATAATTATTTGATTTTCCACTCTCACCAGGTTCAAGGCATTTAATATATAAAAGCAGTTCATTCCCACACACACAAAAAGAATTAAAAGCAAACCAAGATTTTAAAGTATTTTTAAAATATCAGATTATTCACTTAAATCAATATTAATAATGTGTGTTATCTCTGCTTTCTTCTGAAAACCAGGATGAAATCCGACATGTTTTGTTGTTATAAAAAAGAAGAAGAAGCAACGGAAGCATTCCTTGTTCTCATATAATCCTCTTCTTTGTCCTCAGTTTTATAGTAATTACGATTGCCCTTATACTACTCTTTTTAATTTATATAAGTAAAGGTTCCCCTCGCACATATGTGCTAGTCGTTCCCGACTCTAGGGGGCAGTGCTCATATCTGTTTCAAAGCCAAAGAGCCAGGGCTGTCTGAAGACATCTCTGTGGTCATGTGGCTGGCATGACTAAATGCCAAAGGTGCATGGAACGCTGTTACCTTCCAACCAAAGGTGGTCCCTATTTTTCTACTTGCATTTTTTAATGTGCTTTCGAACTACTAGGTTGGCAGAAGCTGGGACAAGTAATGGGAGCTCACCTCGATATGAGGCAGTAGGGAGTCGAACTGCTTAACTGCCGACTTTTTGATCGACAAGCTCAGTGTCTTAGCCACTGAGCCACTGAGCCCCTTTTTAATTTATATATCTACCTCTAATTTTGTTTCTCGTTTTAGGATCTACATTAGTTTTCCTCTATCACTTCAATTTCTTTTTGTCCTATGCTAGGAAAGGAGAAAAATGATAATTACAAATAAGGCATAAATTGCAATGTTAAGAAGAAAATAGTTTTATTTATTTATTTATTTATTTGTTTGTTTGTTGTTTGTTTATTTATTTATTTATTATATTTCTATACTGCCTTTCTCCCGTAGGACTCAAGGCGGTGTACAACCAAGAAGAATATAGACATACAAACATCATAAAATTGCTAATTAAAATTATTACTTAGTTTGGTCAATTAAATAAAACTCAGAGTTAGATAACATTTTAAAAGATCATTCACATGTTCATGTGTTTAGCCCCGCCTGTTGGAACATCAGGGTCTTGAGGGCATGGCGGAAAGCACGGAGATCAGGGATATTTCGTATCTCCAGGGGCAGTTCATTCCAAAGGGTTGGAGCCCTCACAGAGAAGGCCCTCCCCCTGGGAGTCGCCAGTTGGCATGATTTGACTGACGGTACCCTGAGTAGTCCCTCCCTGTGAGAACGAACTGGTCGGTGGGAGGCTATTGGTGGCAAAAGATGGTCTCGTAGGTACCCAGGTCCTAAGCCATGGAGCGCTTTAAAGGTGATGACTAACCTTGAATCGTGCCCGGAAGACCACCGGGAGCCAGTGCAGCTTGCGCAGGAGAGGTGTTACATGGGCGTAATGACTTGCGCCCATAATCACCTGTGTGGCTACATTCTGGACCAGCTGGAGCCTGCGGGTGCTCTTCATGGGGAACCCCATGTAGAGAGCATTACAGTAGTCCATACAGGAGGTGACTAGGGCATGAGTGACTGTGTGCAAGGCATCCCGATCCAGAAAGGGACATAACTGATGGATCAGGTGAACCTGATAAAAGGCCCCCTTGGCCACGGTCGTCATGTGCTCTTCTAAAGATAGCCGTGAATCCAGGAGGACACCTAAGTTGCGAGCCCTCTCTATGGGAAGTAAGGTCTCATCCCCGATTGTCAGTGATGGTACCAGCTGACTATACCAGGACGCTGGAAGCCACAGCCACTCGGTCTTGGAGGGGTTGAGTCTGAGCTTGTTTCTCCCCATCCAGATCCGCACGGCCTCCAGGCAACGAGACATCACAGTAAGGGCATCATTGGGGTGGTCCGGGGTAGAGATGTATAGCTGTGTGTCATCAGCATACTGATGAACACTCACCCCGAAACCATGGATGATCTCGCCTAGCGGTTTTACATAAATGTTGAACAAAAGAGGTGAGAGGATTGACCCTTGTGGCACCCCACAAATAAGGTGCTTCGAGATTGACCTCTGCCCTCCAGCCAACACAAATTGCGAACGGTCAGAGAGGAAGGAGGAGAACCACTGAAGCACGGTGCCCCCTATTCCTTACCTCTCCAGCCAGTGCAGTAAGATACCATGGTCGATGGTATCAAAAGCTGCTGAGAGATCTAATAGGACCAGGACAGAGGAACAACCTCTGTCCCGAGCCCTCCAGAGATTTACCCCCATCTCCTCCCCTGGATCTACCCAATCGGAGTCCAGGCCTTCCCGAATCTGAGCTACTTTATCATGCAAGAATTGCACAAAATCCTCAGCTCAACCCTGTAAGGGGTCTTCACGCACCCCCACCTGAAGTAGGGAGGGAGTCACCCTAAACAGTGTGGCTGGGCAGTTCTCTGCAGATGCAATAAGAGCGGAGAAGTAGCTAGACTTCACCGCTTTTATCGCCACTAGGTAGGTCTTAATATAAGATCTCACCTGTGTTCAGTCAGATTCAGATCGGCTTGTCCTCCAATCACTCTCCAGGTGTCTTTTCCGATGCTTCATCTCTCTCAGCTCCTCAGAAAACCAAGGAGCTAGTCAAGATCAGCATCAGGTCAGAGGCTGCAAAGGCACAACGTGGTCCAAGGCCCCAGTAGCTGCCCTGTCCCAGGCCACCACCAGGTCCTCAGTCGAGTCGTGAGCCAGAGTCTTAGGAAATGGCCCAAGCTCCATCAGGAACCTCTCGGGGTCATCAGGCGCCTGGAACGGAACCACTTGGTTGGTTCCGTCTCCCTGCGGTTGGTGAAAGTGACCTGAAAGTCCATGTGAAGGAGAGAATGATCAGACCACGACAAGGGCTTGATGTCTAGATCCCCTATTCTTAGATCATTCAGCCACTGATTTGAGACAAAAATCAAGTCCAGAGTGTGATTCCCCAAGTGGGTGGGGCCTTGAACTACCTGGGTCAGGTCCATGGCCATCATGGAAGCCATGAACTCCTGAGCCACCTCCGACATCTCACCAGCAGATGGCAGATTAAAATCCCCCATAACAATAAGTCTGGGGGTTTCCATTGCCACCCCGGCTATAATGTCAAGCAGCTCAGGCAGGACCGCCGTCACGTGGCAGGAAGCTAGGTATGTGATCAGTAGGCCCATCTGTATCCCCTGACCCCACTTCACAAGGAGGGACTCACATCCGGCTATCTGAGGAACAGTGGCCTCCCTGTTTTACCCAGAGAGTTTGGACAGCATCCAGTTTGTAGTATTTCTTACTACTTTGAAATCTGTAATAAATTTATATTAGTGATTTGTCACCCTGAATCAAGAAATGTTATTCAGTTTTATCAATGTATGTTCAGAAATGTTCTTCAAACCCAACTTAAGCTAGATATTGAAAACATAAATAGATAGGAACAAGTAAAAACAGCTATCAGAGATGGGGAAAATTCCAAAAAAAGATAGAGATCTTTTATTTGTTGCTCTATCCTGTGTGCTTATATTCACTGTTGTTTTAAGTGTGTAAAGAATGGCAGTTGTTACTACTTTCCTTTGGAGAATTCTTATTCAATCAAACAGGCTAAAGATTTGGAAAGGAAAAGTCTCAGAGCTACTGATATCATAGTAGTGATGGCTCCTTGTACAAAGAGAAAGCAATGGATAATGAGTGTCCTGTTCCACACTTATGAAGAATAGCCTTTGATTAAATTTGTCCCAGCTCTCTTGCCATGTTTATAATCCTCTCTAAATTGTCTGGCATAATTGTCCTGTTGTTTTTCTGTCTACTCAGGTCCCCATCATCATCCCTTTGGCAAGCTTGTCTGATGCATTTTCCAGTATGTCTAGACTGCTCAGAAATATTTATCATAGTATCTAGTTTGCGTAAGGCTAAATGAGTGGAAGCAAGGTAGACCTGCTCTCACTCCAAAACATCTGAATCATATTACAGTCTAGATTCCTTGGGACTTGATGAAAGCAAAGGTTTCAGGACTTAAACCTTGAGCCACTGACTTCTATCATAAGGAATTCAGGAGGTGGACAAAGTGGTCCTTCCTCTTTCACCTGATAATTCCTTTTCCAGCTGAAAGGCTTCAGGTTACACAGTCAATTATATTCCCTGCCTTTCAGATTATTGACAGTAACCTCTCCTTGCCCATTTCAGCAAGGTTTGACAGCCAATACTACTCATGTGACATTGGCTAGGGAAGATTGACCTACATCTGTCAATCAAGACCAGTATATTGTACTAATACTATGCCACAATGGCAATGCAGCATGACAAGGTCATCATCACAATTTTGGTACACAATGAAGGGAAGACAGAAAAATCAATATCTGATTTCAGTAAGTTTCAGCACAGCTCAAACTATTTTGTGTAGGACCAAGTGCCCTCAGCTCTACTGTCAAAGTTACAAAATAAGGAGCCCATTTTTCTCACAATGAAATTAAAGAAGAGTATACATGAAAATAAAGTCGCTGAAATAAAGAATTGCGCTCAAAGTCTTCAAGAAGTGACTGTGAAGTTGAAAGCTTTGCAAGTTGACAGTGACTTTCCAAACAAATATTTTTCATCCACACTATTGACAAGTATATTTCAGCATGTGCATTTAAAAAAAAGTGGGAGTCAGACCAAAGTAGTTTTCCAAAGATAGTAATTTAATTTTAAAAGTTTCAGATGGGAAGGGATGATTTATCAAGGAAAAAAATAATGGTTCAGAATACATAGCAAAGTATATTTATTTCTTCAGAAATGGTTCACTACCCAATTCAAACTTCAAAACTACCTTAAAAAGCCAGGTATGGTGATGAATAAAGTCTAATCAAGTTACAGCAATGATGTAACTGACAGCAGAAGACACTGTAATAGGACACTTGACAGAGCCTCAGATATTATGAATCAGTAATACTCCTCTTGTTTGGAGTGGAAGTACAGCATAAAACATGAAGTCCATCATCATACCCAGTTTATGAATTATAGTATATTGAACAACTCATGAACCAATAAACTGAATACTTTATTCACCTATAACTATTTATCACAAATTTCATATACCTTCTGCTTTTGGTGCCAGTCTGTATCTTCATGAATAGCTGGATTGTTGAACACTTAGCAGTCTACAATTCATGGTTTATGGGATATGTTTAGTCAATAATGTAATAATTTATATAGATAAATTAGAGGCCAATAACTGATCAACTGCTTCATCATTGCCATTTCTACAGTTATAAATTATAGCTTCCATATTCTCTAAACATTGTTCTAAACTCTAAACCCATTTACAATATGGGTAAATTGACTATATTCTATTGTAGAGAGGATTTTGACAGAAGTGAACTACCATTTAGGGAAATTAGACTTGACAAACTGTAGTTGTCTTACAAACTTTGTCACCCTACCATTTTCCCTCTGCTACGGAGAACTTTTTCCACTCTCAAACCATTAGGTCACATCTAATCTACCCTGACCAACTTTGATTTAATAAAGTTCACATTGAACATGATACGAGAGCAACTAAATGGTAAAGTGTTGTTTTTGAACTGGAGGACTGAATCACAACATCATCTACAGTACTGCCAGTCACATTAGTTGAGCTCCACCCTAACAGGGGTGAAATCCAGCAGGCTCTGACAGGTTCTGGGGAACCAGTAGTGGAAATTTTGAGCAGTTTGGAGAACCAGCAAATACCACTTCTGGCTGGCCCCAGAGTGGGGTGGGAATGGAGATTTTGCAGTATCCTTCCCCCAGGAGTGGGGAGGGAATGGGGATTGTGCAGTATCTTTCCCCTGGAGTGGGGTAGGAATGGAGATTTTGCAGTATCCTTTCCCTGCCATGCCCACCAAGTCATGCCCACCAAGCCACACCATGCCCACCAAGCCACGCCCACAGAACCAGTAGTAAAATAATTTGGCTTTTGCCACTGACCCTAACCCTAACCTAACCATTTCATTTCCATTTTCTCTAAGTCAATGTACAAATAAATAGGCCACTTTCCAAAATATCCATCTAATTCTTAATCCTTAGCCATAAAAACCAGTTATGTGACCTTGGCCGTCACTATCTTCTGGGTATGTTAACTATCTTGAGTTAGGGGTACTTGGGGTTCCCTGAGTTTAGTTGTTTTCTTGCAGACATTTCATTACCCAAAGGAGATAACATCATCAGTCTAGATGATTCTACTAGCACTGATGAAGTTACCTAGTCTGGATAATGAAATGTCTGCAAGAAAAAAAACCAACCTCAGAGAGCACTAAGGACCCTTCATTTCAACCCTGAGCTATAAATATTCTCTTTTATCGGTGCCCTGGGTTTTTGTAAAGAAATAATAAAGGTAAGACTCAAGTAAATAAATAAATGAAATAAAATTCCTCAGTACAAAACACGTAACAGAGAATTCAGAGTGTGCCTAAATACAGTTGCTGCAGAAACTATAAGTTAGGGAACAAACTGTTACCTAGTAATTAGAAGTTTATTGCATTTTAAAGCATGAATTCTTAAGCCATTTCCTCAAATTTCATTATTACAGATTTTCCCCTAATAAAACATATTTTTAGCATGCATCGTGTGACCCTGATAATTAGAGGTTCCTTGCAATAAACAAATCACTTTCTTTCCAGATATATTATTACAATATTTTTCCAGCACCAGATGGCCAAGATTTACCATCTTATCATCATAAACATATTTTTTCAACTTGACTGGGTAAGGTTTATTTTAAAAAAACACACACACATAGAAGAGAATATTCCTTCTGCTGCCTAAGCAACAGCAGCTGGATGAGCAGCAAGATCATTTATTATTTGAGCAGTAAGGTGTTTTGTCTCACTGGATTATGTTCAGTGATTATTATTGGTTGAGGACTAAGAACTTGTGAACAGAGGATTTTTTGATCACTACATGTGAGAGTTATGACAGAGCATCTGCTGACAACTGTCTGGTTGGCTTGTAGCCATAAGGGACTGCAGTGTAGAAATCACCAGGGAAAAGGGATGATTCTGAAGTTACTGAACCAAAGCAGGAATAAGAAAGTTGGTTAGTTCAAGCTACACTTTCTTCAATATCTTTCATAGAATTATATATTGGAAATCACAGGTATCTTTTTGCTATTTCTTTTGAAGAGAAGGCTCAACACTGAGCAATAGGCACCTTCAAAAGCATAAGAATTATATGAAGCTAATATCTCCAATATGACAATCCAGCAGTCTTTTCCCAAGAGTTCAAGTATGTTTTCCAGGTTTCATTGATATTATAAAAAACAGATTTCAAAAGAGGAAATAAAACCTCCCATCATATCTGGATGTACATGTATTTCTTTTTTTTAGGTTTATCTTGTCTGCTGAAATGTATAGCCTATTTATAAGAACATTAACAATATAATATTTCAAATTTCAATATAGTCACAATCAAAACAGCTTTCAATGCCTGGCAAGCATCACCCTCTTCCGAAAGTTTGAACTTAGTCATTAGTCAGCTTATTTACTTCTTGAACAATGTAGTTATTACTTACTACTTCTTTTCCAATAACAACTTAATTCCAGTAACTGCAAGGAGGAAATATATGTTATGGCAAACCGGGGGAGTTGGCAGTAAAGGAATCCAACAGAAATATACAATTGTTTTCATTTGGAAAGCAGCCACCCTCTCCTCTGTCTCAGGAAGAACAAAGCTCTCTAACTAAAGAAGTAATAGAATTGAAACAAAGAATAGCTGAGTATCTAGAACAAAACAAAAACATCAAAATAAGGCTGCCTGCATTGAAGCTTCTTCTTAAGAAATAGCTAGCACAAGTGTTAAAAGATGCAAAAACTGCAATATCAAGTATAAGCACCAATTCACTGCAAGAAACAAACTGAATAATGTACAGCACAGCTGCAGCTATAACTGAATATCTGGGATGCAAAATCATCAGAGAAAGTGGGGGGGAACCAGTGCATCCCAAAAATGGAAGATTAGACAGGAAAATAAGATCAGCAAGTTGAGATCAGATGCAAACAAGCTAGAACAGATGAAAGAAAAGAAACTGAAGAACAAAAAAACAAAAAAAATAACTAATCAAGAAATACCACTTAACAAAATACAAAAAGATAGACCTACAAATAGAAATAGAACAACCATGGCAAAGGCAAGCAAGGGTAGTACCAATAGTAATAGGTACCTTGGGTGCAATCCCAAAACAAATGGAGCACCACTTGAACACTATTGGCATTGACAAATTTGTCATCAGTCAATTGCAAAAGGCAGCTTTACTGGGAACAGCTTCCATCCTCTGATAATGATATCCGTAACAAGATCAAACATTCACATCTGCCTATCCCAGGTCCTTGGTAAGGATTCGATAGGTAGACAAAAATGCCAAACCAGTCTGAACATCTGGCTGACTGTGCAATAAACAACAACAATAATAATGCGTATATACTTAGATGTTATCTTAACAGCTCTTAGGACTTGGGTTAGGACTTGAACTGTTAAGGTTTTAACAGTCCCAGACTGTGAATCAAATTGAAGATTAAATCATCATCATCATCATCTTCTAATTTTGCAAAAAGCCACCTTACTTGGAACTGTCTATTAACTCAAATGTTACCTTAGATTCTTGGTTAGGACTTGAACTGTTGTTGTTAATGTTATTGTTATTAATCATTGCACAGTGAGACAGATGTTGAGACTGGGTTTGACATTTTTGTCTACCTATCGAGTCCTTACTAAGGACCTGGGATAGGCAAATCTGGATGTTTGACACTGTTACAGATTATATCCTCCTCCTCCTCCTCCTCCTCCTCCTCCTCCCCCTCCTCCCCTTCCCCCCCTCCTCCTCCTCCTTATTATTATTATTATTATTATTATTATTATTATTATTATTATTATACAATTTAGAAAGATCTGACCTTGATCTTAAACATGTTTGTCTTTTTCCAAGTCAGTGACTTCTCTTTATTTTCGTTCATTCATCACTTCCCTAATGAGCAAATTAGGGAACCTTTCTTCAGATTGTGTATTACCTCCTTCACCAATGTTTCTATATCTAGAATTAAAATCATTAATCAAGTTTGGTTTGCTAATTCCTTTGCTCAGCTTCCTTGATTTTCTTCTATAATAGCTATTTCTCCTACTTACTCTTTCTTTTTTTCTTTTTTTTCTCCAAGGTTGATAATTTTTAGATGGATTCCTGCAATCCACCTGCATTTGGTCTTAGAAATCAGCCAGCCCTGTTGCACAGCCAGGACACAGCATTCTTTTCAGTTACTATGTAAGAAATATGCTCTATTCCCAGGGAAGGAATACAGGGGGAAAAAGCATTTTAAAACAAAATAGCCAGGAAATGTGCCAAATATCCATTATAATCTATTTAAATCTCAGCTTGGTCTCATTACCTCCAATGTCTTTATGACAGCTGAACGACTGGGTTATTATTGCTAGTCATAAAACAAGACTGCCTGGATGAAGGCAGCATCCTTTGCCTACTTTTTGATGTGAGAAATATAAATAGATCCTTGTGAAAGAGGAGAAAAATAACTCAGCAGCTGGAAAGGAAAAACGATGCTTATAACCACTCAACCAGTAACCAGAAAAAAAGCAATTTTTATAAAATATAGTTAATGTTTACAAGTATTTGGGTAACCAAAAAGAGCCAATGACTTTAAAATCTGAGCAGATACTCATATGTTAGTAATTCTCCACATGGGTTGCTCAAATCACATTAAAATGAATGCTATTTTCTTATAAGTACAGATATTCTTTGACTTACAACAATTCATTTAGTGACTGTTGAAACAGCACTGAAAAAAAAATATTTATGGCAGTTTTTCGCACTTAGGACCATTGCAGCATCCCGATGAAATATAACTTAATATGTGCATATGTTAAACATAACCTTAAGATTTGGTCAGTGGATCATTTTTACATAATAAGCAGGGGTGAAATTCAGCAGGTTCTGACAGGTTCTGGAGAACCGGTAGTGGAAATTTTGAGTAGTTCAGAAAACCGGCAAATACCACCTCTAGCTGGCCCCAGAATGGGGTGGGAATGGAGATTTTGCAATATCCTTCCCCTGGAGTGGGGAGGGAATGGAGATTTTGCAGTATCCATCCCCCAGATTGGGTGGGAATGGAGATTTTGCAGTATCCTTCCCCTGCCATGCCCACCAAGCCACGCCCACCAAGCCAAGTCATGCCCACCAAGCCAAGCCACACCCACAGAACCGGTAGTAAAAAAAATTGAATTCCACCACTGATCCAAACCATTGCTAGACCAACTATGGCAAAAAGATTGCAAAATGAGACACAACTCACTTAACAACTGTCTGACTTAGCAGTGGGAATTTTGGGCTCAATTGTGGCCATAAATCAAGAATTACCTTTTTGTTTAGAAATGCAGAATCAACTGATGTGTATCTGTCTTCTGTGGAAGATATCTCAAAGTAACAGCACTTGGAACTTTTGTCTGAAAGAACTGCAAATTTGAACATATTTGCATGTGATTAAACCTACATGAGAGTAGGAGTTAAAAATCTTTACGTGTATATAGATGGAAAAAGAAATGGCTCTATATGTGGGTTCTTAATGTCTCATTTGTGGAAAATATTTCACGATGCACTGTAAGTTTGTGATGGATTATATGAGAGAAGAGTAGCTGTAGTAGTGCTGATTTAGTTTTAATGCCTTCACTCTGCAGAACAACACTTTGTGCTGAGCTTATTATATACTGTCTCTCTCCCGATAGTCTATTAGATCTTATTTCTGTAACATTGAGGGGGGAAATAATCTGCATAACATGTGCACTACAAATAAGAAGCATGTGGAAACATTCAGGAAGCAAAAAGAAATGAAGCTGTACAGTATCTAAATGAACATGGTACATAGAAAGAAATGCTTTCAGGATCCAATCTGGATTGTTTACTATAACCAAAAGTTTAGTTTTCTGAGCTTTCAGCTCATGCTGAAGCCCATCCTCAGCCCATCCCTGAGGCTGGGCTCCAGCACGAATCCGAAAGTTCAGAAGACTAAACCTCTGGTACCTGTGACCGACCCAGATTGGATCCTGCAACATGATCCTGGGATACACATATTTGCCTTCATTGGTGATAAATGCTTTCATTCAAATTGCATTTGGTTCAGGCAACATTAAGGAATGTTCATCAAATTCAAATTTAACAACACTTCCCCTCATCTTGGAAAAATTATAATTTTTAGTAGATTTTTCTTTCCTTAGAACTCAAAACATCACCTATGGCATCTCAGATAATGATATCTTCCAAAGCAGTGGTAAAATTCAAAAATTTTCCCTACCGGTTCTGTGGGCGTGGCTTGGTGGGCATGGCTTGGTGATCATGTGACTGGGAAAACCAACTATCACACTTTACACAAAAATAACACAAAAGCTACACAACTGACTCACACACAATGCAGCTGGACTTCACACAAAATGGCCCTTGCAACAAGCAGGAACCTCATAGAGTCACAGAGAGCTCAAAAACAAACTATCACACTTTACACAAAAATATTGGTTTGGGCACTAGATAGTTAAAAAATGCTTTAAAAAGTAAAAAAAAAGTTCCAACATCATGCGGCACAGCTGATTGTCACAGCTGATCATTGGAACCTTTTTTAAACTTTTTTTTTTACAATTTTTTTACTACCTGTTGCCCGAACTGGGAGTAAAAAAATACTTTTAAAAAGTTTTTAAAAAGCTCAGATGATCAGCTGTGCTGCGTCATCATGGGAACTTTTTTTTTTTACTTTTTAAAACATTTTTTACTACCAGTTCGGGCGAATCAGTAGCATTTTCACTACCAGTTCAGGTGAACCGCCACAAACCAGTAGTATTTCACCCCTGATTCAAAGACTGATCAGATCCAGATCTGTTTATATGCCCAATGTGTCTCTGACGGAACTCTGGACTGTTGTTAGACCCTCGATTTCTGATAGATTGTTTAGCAGGGCCATCAAAGAAAAAATATAGATTAAATTATTAATTACAAATTATTAAGGTATAGCAATAGGGATTCCTGTAACACAATCATACAATTTTTCAAAGTTTAGCAAATGATCTTAAAAAACTCTTGCACACTTTCTAGAAATATAGCAAAGAACCCTAAAACTCTACATAGAAGCTACTGTACCTCAAGCCATCTTCTGTGAAAATATAAATTAAAAAGAACTTGTTGAAAAACTATTGACTGAAAAGATGCAAATAGATGTGCTAAGTTTGTGTCATTTCTTCAAAATGCTTGCATTTATAATTACTTGCAAATCCCATTGATAAACTAGTAATTCTTGGCAGTACTGACATAAAGGGTTTTTTTTAAAGGCTGAGATAGAACTTCACAACTTTATGAAATCCCTTTAAATTTGGTTATGATACAGTGCCAAGCAGGAAATATAAAAGACCAGAAGTAGTTAACCTTGTACCCTGCCGATACTTTATATTTCAATTCCCATCAGCTTCTACCAGCATTACTAAATTAAAGGAAATACTGTATTGGCATTCTATTTAACAAATCTGGAGAAGGCACCAGTTTGCTTTCTCCTGGTCCAAGATTTCTAATAAATAAAAACTCTTCTTTTTCACTGTCTCAATATAGTAATAGATAGTTGACAAAAGTATTTATTTCTGCTTCTAGCATACTACAAAGATGCAATTATTTTTGAAACATTAAACAATCTAAATGCTAAAGAGCAAAATCTTATATTGCGAAAATAAATGTGCCTGCCGTTCAGAAAACCTTAGTGATTAATTTAAAACGTTAAGGTAAGACTGGAATCCAATATATTTGGCTTGTACTTGCCAAAATCATATTATTATTAGTAGTAACTGTATTAGTTGTAGTAATATTCTTCAGAAGAGAAAGGGAAACCACAGTAAATTGATATGCCATTTTTTAAAGTATAATCAGTAGACCTAATCTTTAAATGATTTAGGTTCTCATCTTGCCCTTCAAAAACAACATAAACTCAAATGACCCTTTGACAAATAGAAGCAATGCAGATGAAATTGCAATTACTTTTAATGAACAGGCTAAAATTGTTATAAAACACCAAGGAAAATGCCATACTCCCACTTTCCTGTTCCAATTGCAGTCACTCCGCTCCCAGCTTTCATTAGTTTTTAAAACATGGCAATATATTTGATTACAGATCACCTGCTGTCAAGTCTAATTAGACGCTGCATTTGATGGTTAAAAAGAAAACTAATCCAGAAGTTGGGGAAGTGAAAAAAGTAGATTCCATGCTGAGATATTAGTGTCTCTGAATAAAAGAAGACTTGTGGTAAAGCCTCATGCTAGATGGGCCATGTGACCGTAAAGCTGTTTACTACATACTGGGATAGTAAGAATAGCATGTGGACTGTGAATATTTAAAGGTGGTTTGTCACCACCTTTAAAGCCATGGAGCGCTTTAAAGGTGGTGACAAACACCTTGAATCACACCCGGAAGACCACTGGGAGCCGAGTGGTCCCATAATCACCCGCACGGCGCATTCTGGACCAGTTGGAGCCTCCGAGTGCTCTTCAAGGGGAGCCCCATGTAGAGAGCATTACAATAGTCCAGACGTGACGTGACGTGACGAGGGCATGAGTGACCGTGCGCAAGGTGTCCCGGTCCAGAAATAGAAGTCATATGAGACTTCTGAAGCTAGCAAACAACCATAGAAAAAACTGCTACAATATCCTGAAAAGTAGTCAAATCTGCAAAGCAGAATAGCCAATTCACTGTCAATGATTTGATAAACAGTTTAGCTGACAGCAGAGAAGTTGTTCAAAGGGCCTTGGTCTGCATGGGAATTTTCAGAAATGGAATGTTCATCTGGCTTTATCAGAAAAGTCATCTATTGAAGTATGTGGAAAGAAAACACGGTAAGCCTGAAACATTTTGGAACAAAGTTCTTTTTGGACTGATAAAGGAAAATTGAATTGTGCTGCCACAACCACACAACTTATATTTGGAGAAAAAGGGATGGGACATTTTAGGAGGAAACATATTGCACAAGGATGGCTGTAATTTTTTAAAGATTATGTGGCAGTCATCGGTAGGAGAAATATTGTGCAAATGCAAAGGGAAATAGATTCAACTAAATGTCAGCATGACGGCAATGTTCCACAGTCAATGAAAAAGTTGAAGTACAAAAGTTGATTATTTCAGCAAGACAACAATCCAAGACCTAATTACAAATCAACCATGAAGTATTTATAGGGCAAAAAAAGAGAAAGGTTTTGGAACAGGCTTCACAATCCTCAGAATACAATGTTATTAAAGATCTGATGGGAGAGCTCAAACATGCAGCGAATGCAGGAAGGCATACAAACAGTTTGAAGTTAGAATTGCACAAGAATAACTGAAGGGGAAAAAAAATCAAAGTAGAAAGATTATTAGCTGGCTACAGAAAGGAAGAAACTACAAAGTACTGGCTGAAAGATTGTCCAACTTCTGCACCTCCCACATTCCCTATCTTCTTATTTTGAACCTCTGTGTAATCACACACATTTGTTAAGTCAAGTTCATTCATGGGAATATACAATTTAAGTGGCTGCCTATATTTTTGCATGCAACTATACACAAAAAGCTAGCTATCACCACCATAATGAACTCATTAATCATTTATGTGGAAATGACAGGACAGAAAAACAGAGTATCTATGCAAGGTAAAATCAGTAGTAGTTTTTCTTATCCCAGAAGCAACTGATTTGGCAGGTACCTCATGTGCCAACAGCATCTACAATTGCCCAAGCATCAAATTTTTAATTTGTATCATGTATTTTAAAAAAAAAAGGGGGGGGGGGAGAAAAGAAAGCACGAAGAGAGATTGAATCAACTTTCAAAGTTCATGTTTGAGGATAAGAATTCTTTAAAATATTACTTACCTACTGGTGACATTTCGGGGACACTGGCAATGTAAGGCCCATCAAGGAATTTTGGTTCATTATCATTAATGTCCTGCACTTTGATGATGAACTCTGATTCAGGCTCCAATGGCTTCCTTGTGTCAATATCTACTGCTTGAGCACGTAGGGTGTAGAAAGGCTTCTCTTCACGATCAAGGCTCTTTATGGCATGAATGTCCCCTGTAGTTTCATCAATGGTAAATACTGTACCAGCTCCATCTCCTGATAATGTATACTTAACACTTCCCACTCCCTTGTCCAAGTCAGAATGAAGCTTAACAGCAGAAAAAGAAAAGGGCAAAATAATTAATAGAACAATTCCTGGATGGAAAAATAGCAATTTTTAACTAAATTATTAAATCAAACACACACACACACACACACACACACACACACGCACGCACACACACACACACACACACACTGTTTTTAAAGACATGGGTATTTGGATCACAAGTCTATAGGCTCACAGTTTGTAAAACATCACAATTACTAGTATTTAAATGTTTATAATGTATATATTTATTAACATGACTTCGCAAGAATCTGTAGACATTCTCAGTCATCCAGGTCATGGTTGTCCCAAAGGAGCTTTTTCAGGAGGCAACTGGACTTTCTTGTTTGTTTTTTTTAAGACATTTCGTTCTCATCCAAGAAGCTTCTTCAGCTCTGACAGGATAGTGGGAATATAAATCCTTCCATTCCCCACTATCCTGTCAGAGCTGAAGAAGTTTCTTGGATGAGAAGTGAAATGTCTTCAAAGAAAAAAACGAGAAAGTTCAGTTGCCTCCTGAAAAAGCACCTTTCAGATGACTTTGCAAGGCAAAATGCAGTCATTTTGGAAACATAAATAAGAGTATATTTCTTTTGTTCGTATTTCATGAAGAGGAAGAAGTACATGGATCTCAGTTTCATGTTAATGACATTGTAGTAGCATTTCCATTATTTGATTTCAGTCTCATACATTTCCTTGAACAGGAAATTCATGAGATGTCAGGAGAACATTTCTAATATGCATAAGCACAGCTATACTTCCTGCATTGATCTATAAGCATTCTTAACACTCCAAACTGCTCTTAATTTTATACCAAAGAAGGTTTTTAAATCTGGGCTTCCTTTCATAATGTCAGTATTCTGATACTCATAAAATGGTGACTTTTAATTTACGTACATTTCTTGTCTTTCCTGCTCTGATGCACAACTTTTGGTTGTAATTTTTACAGGTAAAAATGATTGGTTGATAATGGCAGTGGCTTCAATGTTCTCTCAGGAAGCTTCTGAGTTTTACACTGATGTTCTGCTGTAGATTTGCAGTTGATCAACCTTTCTTATCATTTAAACTGTAAATGCAGTCTCAGCGCTTTTTTTCAGTTTTTGATATAGCAGCTTGAATGCTTTTCAGCAGCCATGGATTATGACCCAATATATTTCTAGGTTTCGGTGTCTGTCAAAGATTGTAGAAATATGGATTGAGACTGTCAAATCCATCACATAGGATTTCTGTTCATCTGTTTTCTCTTGTATGTAAGTGGCAATGAAGATAAAGTGCTACATGCTAGGTAACAGAGAATGCTTCCAGCTCTGGGTTTTTTCAGGTCAGGTTTTTGTGCAATCACTGTATTTCATTCACAGAATTTTAGTGTGTGCAAGTGAAAACATAATTATCTTTAAATTGCAACCCTCCTATATATTTTTTTAGTTTAAAAAAAACTGTTTTCTTATGTTTATTTGTTTATTTGTATCAGAAGCATCGCAATTAAAATAAGGCATATTATACAACATTACAGCTTCTGCACCAGAGACAAATTCCTTGTGTGTCTAATCTCACTTGACCAAATAAAGTATCTATTCTATTCTATTCTATTCTATTCTATTCTATTCTATTCTATTC
>WNWU01000053.1:1619501-1634500 GCA_012654045.1 Ptyas mucosa
TCTATTCTATTCTATTCTATTCTATTCTATTCTATTCTATTCTATTCCATTCCATTCCATTCCATTCCATTCCATTCCATTCCATTCCACTCCACTCCACTCCACTCCACTCCACTCCACTCCACTCCACTCCACTCCACTCCTATTCCTTTTTTTGAAATCCTATTCCTATTCCTATTCCTACCCTACTCTCTATATAAAATACAAGTTAAAAATATATACAAGTTAAACAAATCTTGCCCAGAAACTAGCAACATTAATTGTGTTCTGTCACACTGCCATGAGGTTAAGTGTACACTGATAAGGACTCAAAATGAGTATACATATGTGGTGTTGCCTGCATGTCACACGATCACAAAGGTCAGAAACCACCAGATAGCCCCATTTGTTCAGGGTGTCTCTGGATCTTCTTTGTACCCATACGCGGTCTATTCAATGATTTTGCATACTTCCCAGCTTTCTCCACACCCAGTTGCCAGCGCCTCCATTGGTTCCATCCAGTGTTGGTTGTAGCTTTCCATGCGTCCGCTCTGCTTTCAAATTCTTCAAAATCTTCCATCAATCTAAAGAAGCTTTTCCCTGATTTAAATCTCTGATGAGCTGGTTGTAGACCATAAAGAGGGTGTTGCCTAGATATTGTGGACTTGAGCCTCTCTCTGTATGCTCCTGCTTCTTTGCAAAGAGCAAGCGGAGCAATGCCAGCTAGCTGGTAGATCTTATTTAGAGGCATAGGTTTAAGGCATCCAGTAATAATTCTGCTAGCTTCATTCAGAGCAACATCTACTTTCCCAGCATGTGCTGATTTACCGCAGACAGCAGGCGTATCCGCCTGCCAAGTAGCAAAGAGCTAAAGCTGTTGTCTTAAGGACCCTTGGTTTGGCACCCTGGGTAGAGCTCATTAATTTCCTGAGGAAATTATTTCTTCCACTGACCTTCAGTTTAGTATTGGTACAGTACTGCTTATATTTTAGGGCCCTATCCAGAGTGACCCTTAACTATTAAGAGCTGTAGCAATGCTCCAATAACATCCCTTTACATATAACATGCAGCTTCCTAGCAGCCTCTTCATTGTGAAAAAATAGTAGAAAATCTAATCAAGAGAAGACAAAGAAGGTACAGAATGGCTTTTGAGGGTAGTGCTAGACATTAACCATTTGGAAGCACTTAAGCCACGGATAAGCCTTGTTATGAAGCGTAGTTAGAAGCAGGCTTCAACAGAAACATTTCATATTTGATTTTTTTAAAGATATACACTGCCTTTTCAAGCAATGATTTGATGAATATTTTACAGTAATGTAAAACAATGCATTAAAAATAAAGTGTGCTGGCTCAGAATCACGTTTTGCTGATATGAAATGAAGAAGATATAACTGCTTTTAATTTTCTGCATGGAATGTGGTTCCTGCAAAAGCAACCTTGATCAAATTGCCTTGAAGGGAAGGTTAAATACAGTTGACTCTTACTTTCAAACCGGTAATTGGTGTTACCAGATACTGCCTGAACCATTTGATCAGTAATAAATGATTGGAAACCCTATACATAGTACCGAGTCAGGCTTTACTTATTTTTCATCTTTATGGTATTTATTGTTACTACTTATAGATGAATTCTATAGTAGTTTCACTCTATGTAGTAGAGAACAATCATTTATAGAAAAGTACTTTATATAGTGTCAATTTTATTATAATTAGGAAAAAAAATCTACCTCCTGTCCTGTTATATAAAAATGTACTTGGTTATGGGGTGGGGTTTAATGAAAAGATAACATTGCATAGAAACTTCTTTTCTATAATGTTTCCTGGATATAATTTAATTAATTCAAAGAATACATCTGACTTACAGCTTTGAGGAATGTTTTTAAAGTTATATTAAGTTGGAAAATGTACAAAAGTGTTTTAAAAATATGATCATGGTGTGTTAAAATGAAACTTTTTCTTTAAAAGCATTTTATACATGGAATATAATGAAATATAGAGTTTAAGTTATCTCTCGGCTTAAATTGATTTTTTTTTCTTCCATCGTATTTATCCCCTCCTTGAAATTTCTTAGAGCAAGATCTGTATGGAACGAGGCCTATGAAAATAACCAAGGCGGATTCAATAATTCTATTACCAACACTGAGGGGACAAAATTTTGAAGGTCAAGCAAAGTAGCAATGGTTTGGATGGTTGTGAACTATTTATAAAGCCATTTGCCCTTCTGAATCTTATTATTTATAAATAGATAAAAATGATCCACTGACCATATTTTAAGATTGTGTTTAGCATATTCATGTATTAATTTATATTAAATAGAACGGTGTTGTTTTTTGCATCTTCCTCCAAAAGTAAAGTCCTGGAATAGAAACTGTGTGTCTGTGTGTGCATATATGCATGCATACATATATGCAAGGAGTCACATATGTGTATGCATTTTTACATATTTAAGTAACAAAACCTGACATTTTCACTTCAAAGGACTAATGTAGCAATGCTTGGAAAGGACTAATGTAGCAATGCTACTGAAATATTGGAAGACTAACAGACAAACATATGTTCTATGGAAGGGATAGCAAAACCAGAGGTCAAGAAGATTTAAATGACTGCCCTTGTTCCAAAAGTGCTTCATGACAACATCCTGGTTTTGTAGCGCATTGCACTTACCATGTTTGTGTTTTATCAAACCATAATAATATGCAATCCTAACTGGTCTGCATCACTTAGTCAGTATGAAAAACTGTTGCAATATTCAAAAGCCAAATGGTACTAAAAAGAAAAATAAACCTGCATATCACGTGATGAATAACATGCAGACAGCAGTAACAGAAGGTAGGAGGGGAAATATATTCACACACACACACACACACACACACACACACACACACTGATGCACAACACAAAGCACTCTTTACTCAGCTGCAAAATAGTAGCAGATTCTACATTACTTGATTGCTCTGGATTTAAAGATTGACAGCTGAATATGCATTAAATTTTACATTTTCCACTGAATGGCTCAAGTGTGCAAATGTCACCTCCATCCTGAGTATCAACATAACCCTCAGAATTTAGATTACTGCATGAACTTCTTGAATGAGGAAATTTGAACTCTGAACTCAAACACTCTGATCACTATATCACACTTGTTGTACTATATATTTTTAATTGATTTCATACAGTACAAGGGATGCCAGTTGTTCCAATAAAAAAAAAACTTGTACATAAGCTGTTAAATGGGGGTGACAAAGCATTCAAAGAAGAATTTTTAAAAATGTAAAAATGTAGAGAATACAAGAAATATAGGAAATGAAATATGAAAGAAATAAGAAGCATACATTTTAAAAGGTATTTATGCCATATTCACTTGAACCTTATAATGATGGATGAATAGAGTATGTTAGTTTCAATTATGTAATCTTTAAATTCACCCCTTTCTCACATCACTTTGATGAGTAAAAAAAAAAAAAAGATTTACAGAAGAATATGTATGCAATTTTGAAAACATTTTTTCTGGTTTCAATATTTTATTAAAAGTTTTGACTATTTTTAGACAATAATTTAACAACCACATGGGTATTTTTCTATGCTTTTATTTAATTGGAAAACCATCTAAAAACTCAGAAACCAAAATTTAAAAACATGAGATTTGGGTTTGTGAAATGAATCAAATACCTGGATTTAGGAAAATTCAAATAAAAATCAACAAAACAAAATCAAAGAATAATAAAAAAAATCCATTAAAAAACTCTTGCTATGGTTTTCTCAAAGGTTTGCTTTTGAACTTTTATTATCTCCAACATTTTATTCCAATTCAAATACTATTTGTTTACTTGTGTCGAAAATCCATTGTCTCTTTAACATGCAGCAAAGCATGTATTTCACCTCAGGCTTCAAATTTAGGTCTCATTCTTTTTCCAAAAATAACTTGGACTAATGAAATTCTGTGGATAAGAACAACTATCTCTACCTGAACACCTAATGTCTGTAACTTTCTAAGGTACTGTGCACAGTTCCTCTACCCGGCCTCAAGGAATTAATGACAATAAAACAAAGAAATATAAGAATCCTGTTTGCCTCTTAAAGAATTTTATATACTAGAGCAATAATATTTTATTTCTTTCCTTCATTTTTGATTATTTCTATTTTATTATGTTAGTACTTTGTCCGGTCTACTCAGAAATAAATATGAAAAAAATAATTTTCAAACAAAATACAATACTTCCAGAGTTTTAAGTTTAGAACAGCTCTCCTTAACCTGATATCTTCCCCATATCTTGGGGCTACTATAGAACTTCAAGTATTCTTAGCCAGAATAGCTTCTGGCTATTATGTACTTGGCAGAGTAAGAAAAAAGAAAATAAAGATCCAAAACAAAGATTCTCAGAATAAAATACCTAATTAAGTGTCACAGTTCAGTGCCATTCCATATCCTTCAAAATAATTGCTGTTGATCATCCTCAAGTGGATTCTCACCTGTATATTAATGCTGCTTAGTCCCATTATATCCGATTCTGTCCGGTTCTTTAGAACCGGTAGTAAAAGCGGCGGGAGGCTCCGCCCACCCACCTGGACGTCATAATTGATGATCTGTGCATGTGCAGAAACTCCCATTGTGAACCGGTAGTAAAGGTAAGTAGAACCCACCCCTGTACATACATGCATATAAACATAACCCTTAAATTTTTTTAAAAAGGTTCCCACTGATTAATGAGTATTATCAATGAAAAATATCAGTATGCAAGACAGACTGTATACTCTTTATTTATTCAACCTGCATCTGGAAATATATTGAGGGAAGCTGTATTAGAATAAGGTAAGTATAGTCTTAAAAGTCGATGAGAAAACATAAATAACCTGTGCTATGCTGATGGCATTACTCTGATAGCTGAAAATGCAAATGAATGGAAGCTCTAGTAATGAAAGTCAAGTAATATAGAGAAAAAATGGAACTACAGTAAAATTAAATGTAAATAAGATCAAACTAGTGACAACATATACAGCAAGCCAACCTTAGAACTGACAATGAAGATACAGAGGTGACAGATAGCTTTTGCCTTTTAGAATCAACTCAACAGTAAAGGAACCAGCAATCAAGAAATATAGCATAGACTAGCACTTGACTGAGTAACAATAAAGGCCTTGGAAAAAGATATTCAGATGTTAGAATGTACAAACATGAGAATTGTGCAGGCACTTTTTTCCTTGTTATATTCCATGAAGAAGAAAGTTGGATTTAAAAAAGCAGATTTTTTTTTTAAAGTATTGATAGTTTTGAATTTTGGCTTTTGAGAAGAGTCCTGAGAATACCAAAGATAGTCAAGAAGACAAACAAATGTATCATAAAACAAATCCATTCAGATTTCTCACTGAAAGCATAAATGATCTAGTTCAGATTATCATGTTTTGAAGACATTAGATTAAGACAGTATAACAGAATTGGAAGGGACCTGGGAGGTCTTCTCATCCAATCCCTGGCTCAAACAGAAGACCGTATACCATTCCTGATAAATAGCTATCCAATCTACTCTTAAAAACCTCCAGTGATGGAGCACCCACAACTTCTGGAGGCAATCCATTCCTCTGATTAATTATTCCCAGTATCAGGAAATGTCTCCTTAGTTTTAGGTTGGCTCTCTCTCTCAAGGAGCCTATAATGCTAATAAAAGTGGAAGAAAGGAAAACAAGACCACTAGCCAGTGGTGGGATTCAAAATTTTGTACTAGTGGTTCTGTGGGCGTGGCTTGATGGCATGGCATGGCTTGGTGGGTGTGGCTTGGTGAGCATGACAGGGGAAGAATACTGTAAAATCTCCATTCCCTCCCCAATCCAGGGGAAGGTTACTGAAAAATCCCCATTTCCACCTGATCTGCTGGGACTTGGGAGGCAGAGAATAGATGGGGGTGGGGCCAGTCAGAGGTGTTATTTACCAGCTCTCTGAACTACTCAAAATTTCCGCTACTAGTTCTCCAGAACTTGTCAGAACCTGCTGAATTCCACTTCTGCCACTAGCAGCAAAGAAGATGATTACAGCAGTGATAGGTGCTTTGTTGGAAGACCTGAAGAGCCAGGAGATTATGGATTAACTATGCCCATGATGGCGAACCTATGGCACGTGTGCCACAGGTGGCACATGGAGCCATATCTGTGGGCACGCAAGCATTGTCCTAGCTCAGCTCCAGCAGGCATGTGCATGTCGGCCAGCTGATTTTTGGGGCTTCCGGGCCCACTGGAAGTCAGGAAATGGGCTGTTTCTGGCTTCTGGAGGGCCTCCGGGGGGTGGGGAAGGCAGTTTTCACCCTTCCCAGGCTCCTAGAAAGCCTCTGAAGTCTGGGGAAAACGAAAAACGGGCCTACCGGGCCCATCGGACCATCACATGCCAAGAACGGTGGAAGCGTGGGGAGGTCACACGCACAGGCATGGTGGGGCACATTGAATTATAGGAGTGGGTACACATGCATGTGACCCCTGCTTTTGGCACGCGATGGCAAAAAGGTTAGTCATTACTGATCTATGAGATCAGCAACTTAATGACACTTAATCAATGGGCTAGAGTAAGATGAATTGAATGTTTTAGATAATTTGGAGAAAAATTAAAAATAACAGCTTTGGCATCGTGAGGATTTTGAGATTGGTATTGCTTACATAGGAATCAAGTAATGAAAGAATAACAATGATCTGCAATTATACACAATTGACAGTTTGGGAAACAGTAGAAGACAGAGGTGAGGAAAACCAGCAGGATTTCTATGAGGAGTAAAAAAACCAAGCAAGTCCTTAAACTTTTCTTAGAATATCATTACACACTTCTGCTATAACCTCGAATGTTTGTGCCACTGACAAAGTGTGTGTTGTTAACTTATTTCAGAAAGTCAATACACTGGGAAAACAGTATAAAGGGTTTGAAAAATGCATGACGCTATTCCCAGAATTGATTTTTCATGTGCTTTGAGTACTGTTCATTGAACAATATCTTCTATCAAGAAATGTGTAATTTGAAATGAAAATGGTAAATTCTCTGTTTGGTCTTTTGCTTTGTTTTGGTTTGCAATAGCAAATAAAAAAACAATAATAACAAATACAAATTTTACATTTCTCATTTAATTGTCACACACTGTAGAGCCGCCCAGTGATATAAACTAATAGACATTTGGCGTGATAAAATTCCACATAAATGTTTATTAAGCAGTTTGAACTGACTTAAAAATGATTGTGGCTTGCCATTTTATTTACCATGGTGCTGCATTAAAGTCAATAAAGAGATGTAATCTTTGTTAGAAAAACTGAATAATATTATCCTAAAACTATTTGCTCTGTATGAGTGACATATCTTGTATTAAAGTAAAATCTTGTGTTCAACTCAGAGATTCCACAAGAGCAGTTCTGGACAGAAATCATATCAATTAGTGTCTTGTATAATTAAAACTGCCAAGGACCTCTGTCACAGTTGTTTATGAGTTTCAACAACTTTTCCATGCCAAAATAAGGAAACATATTACAAAATCATGGCAGAAAATAGCTTTTTCATCTTTGTTTCTAGATATATATGTATGCATGTATATGTATATCTAACATATATAACAATATATATACATATAAAACACACACACACACAATGCTTATGTTGCCCGGTCCTTAAAAGAATTCCAAAGCCAATGTTTCTTTGTTGTTGTTGTTTGTATGCTGTTCTTTATATTTTAAGGGGGAAAGGGACAATTTATACCAACTTATGAATTCTTTATAGTTGTCATGGCATGGATAAATTGAAAAGCTTTGTCAAACGACAGTAGTTACCAAACTTCCCTGCCACAGAAGAATAATCTATGCTAGTGTGGAGAATATAGTTGACAATGTCAGAAAATATTCTGCCTTGCACATCACTGTTGATTGTTTTCTTCCCCATGGAGAAAAATAAGAATAGTTGACACTGTCTCTAGTATGTCAAATAAAACAAAGTTAGATATGAAGTAAGCAAAGCGGTGTTATTTTGTAGTCAATGAATAATGAATGTATCTATCTTTTTTCTTTTTTCTATCAATATAAGTACTGGAAACTTCTGGAAAGATTTATAAATTGATTTTTAGTTATCTGCATAGTTCCTACAGTAGTCTGATGCAATGCTTTCCCTATTTAGCAAACATGGCATATGAATTCAGTAACCTACTACATAGATAGGCATAGAAAACTTGTTTCATTAATTAACCTAGATGCTGATGTACTTTGCTATTTTATGTAAAGAAAGTGGAGTCAAAATAAAGGGTGTATTTGATTAATCAGATAATTAACCTTAATGACTAATGGAGCTTGACACTGACATTAATTTATTACTCTGTTCACTTAGCTTCTAAAAGTAGAATATATTGGCCAAAGGTACATTACCCTTCCATGTAGTTCATAACAATGAAACACAAACATTTTCTAGTACAGTTGTGGTATCTTTTCATACAGTGCATTTAATTCTCAACAGAAGTAGTGCTCAAGAAGTTACAGTGTAAATATGGTCTCTTATGGGGACAGTTCTTTCTTTGAGGCAGCAGTCTCTGGAGAGTTTAGAGCTCTGGGGGATGACGGAACAGCCACCTTGTTCAAACCACAGTCAATGCTTTTAAAAGAACACTAGTACCATGTTTCCCTGAAAATAAGACATCTCCCGATAATAAGCCCAATCGGGCTTTTGAGCGCATGTGCTGAAATAAGCCTCCCCCCAAAAATAAGCCCTCCCTGAAAATATTTAAATGCAGAGCTGGAAATCAGGTAGACAGCAAGAGGAGCCCCATCTTGCTCCATGTGCCCCACAATAATAAGACCTCCCCAAAAATAAGGCCAAGCACTTATTTCAAGATTCAAAAATATATAAGACAGGGTGTTATTTTCGGGAAAACATGGGTACACGTGAGTCAGGGGTGAAATGCTCCCGGTTTGGACTGGATCGCCCGATCCAGTAGCAATGGAGGCAGGTGGTTCGGAGAACCGGTAGCAAAAATCCCTGTCCCCCCCCATGCCCAACTGAGCCGCGTGATCATCAGAGACTTTTTTTCTTTTAAATGGCTCTGATGATCCAAGCTGAGTTGCTAGATCGGCAGAGAGTTTTTTAAAAACCCTCTGACGATCAGGCAACTCAGCTGGGATCGTCAGAGCTTGGATTGTCAGAGGCATTTGAAAACATTTTTTTTACAACCTCTTCGCCAGAGAGGTTGTAGAAAAAAATGGTTTTAAAAGTAAAAAAAAAAATTGGCCATGCCCACCCAGTCACATTACCCCCCACCAAGCCACGCCCACAGAACCAGTAGTAACAAATTTTAGATTTCACCCCTGACATGAGTGTACTTCCTTTTCTAATCACTATTGGAAATAGCTTGTTAATGGCTTTACAGCTATTAGGAACCTTTAGATCAACAGGTTTTGCAGCACTGGTTGAGTTTCAATCCTTAGTGAAAGAAATTTTAAAGTTTAAGGCTTTGTTATTGTTGTTTTGGAAGAAACAGTGAAAGATTAAAACATTGGTTTAAGAAAGTTTCAAACTAATGGTCGAGATAAGTTTGAAAATAAGATTATAGAATTAATTATAAAGAATCTAAAATACTGGAAAAAAACCTGAGTAAAATACTGAAAAAAAAACTTTGAGTAAAATTATACAGTAGATTTAATGACACATGGATGAGAAAGAACACACGGGAAAAAGGAAAAAACTGATAGACATCTCTAAATACATCATAGCATGATATTTTGAAGGTAAACATTTTATTTTCTGCGTACTTTTACTAATTCAAGATTTTTCTCACTTAAGAGGAAAATTGTATACACATCACATCAACCAATAATTAGATTTCATGTAAACTAATAAAATGTCTATTTTTAGTATTTATTCATGTTGCTCCATTTCCTGATTCTATGTCTAACACAGGAGAATATTTGCATGTTTTTAACCCAGTGCGAGGGGAACAGTGATCTAAATCAGGTTAGTCGTACTATAATTAATGTAACAAAACTCAGAAATCTAGTCATTTGTTTTAATTGATTTGTGATTTCTAATTAGTCTTAAATCTACATTTTAAAGATTCTACATGGAACAAGGGCAAGCTGTGAATGATAGAAAAAAGAACGAATAAAGTACCATCTTCTAAAGGGATATATACAGAACAGTGGGTTGGGCAATTATCAAGTATATGCTTATAAAAATACATGAAATGCATGGTGATAGCATTTCAGTCAATGTGGGCTTTTTTCTTAATATAATTGAGAAATTCATCTTTGCAATTTCCCATTATGACCAGATGTGGATAACATAGTTGGTAACTACCAACATTTACATTTCTCTGAATATGGTGAGGCACTTTTGGACAGTTATATGCAAGAAAAGATATTTAAAGCAACACATTTCATAGGTATTTCATATTTTATTTAAAATATATTACAGAGGAAAAAATATATTTATAAAAATAGCACATTATTATAATGAGTGTATCAGAACACTGATTAACCTTCTGAGAAATCTTTTTAATGAAATAGAAACTATTGTGAGAACTGAGAGGGAAAGACTGACCAAATTCAACTACTGGCCTTCTATAGTTATTCATTGATCTGAGTCTGGCTGTCCCAAGTTCCAGTCCAACACTTTAATCACTATAGCACACTGGCAATATCTGCACACATAGTGAACTTACAGTTGGTGGCAAAGACATGAAGGTGGGCTCTCAAAAATATAAAAATGTCTTCAAGTCCTACAAGCTGAAGTAGAAAAAAAACCTTAATAACTATTTTTGATTGACTTCTTTTCTGATGTCAACTCTGTTTTGTCTCATCCTGGTGCCCAGTTGCCCTCCAGCATGAAAGAGGTTAATTCTTTCTTCTCCCAAAACAAATGTTACCATATGGACAATCCAGGGCAACTCAGTGATGGTGGTGGTGCTGATTAATGTTTTTCCTACCAGTAGGCGATGATGGGTGGGAGGTCAAAGGAATCTAGGGAATCTATCTTTTTTTTTTTACCTTGACACTGCCCTCAAAAACATGAGAAAGGGCAAGCACAGCCACAGAGGGCAGCACAATTTATACCAATTGTATACCAATTTATACCAATTCCTACCAACTCAAGATCAGAAGAATTGTTCCTCATGTTAACTGTGAAGAGGAACAAACGATGGATGTGGGGGGGGGAGGGGGAGAGAAAGAGAAAGAGAGAAAGAGAGAGAGAAAGAATGAGAAGGAGGGAGGGAGGGAGGAAATATGCTTGTGTAGAGAGAGGATTGACACTGGGGAGAAAGGCACTGACAAATTGATCATGGAGGATAAGTACATTTCAATGAGAAGACAGATCAAAGTAAAGTAGGAAATGTGGGTCCAGCTAGATGACCACTGAAGGGCCCTCTCTAATAATAATGATGATGATTAATGTGGAATCTTCTAGATGAACACTGGACATCTTTCTACTCTTTTCTATTCATTTCCAAATGTATCCAGTGTAAAAATACAAAAGCCAGCCAAACTCCTCTGTATAAGCAACATTCTGTAAGGGAGGACCCCTCGCTGTCAGAAAGACCCATATCTTGGGTGACATACTGTTTGAAAGTTACAAATGTCAAGGATACCAAAATGAGACAGTGAGTCTCTATCACCAAAATAATTTTCAGAAAAGTTATATTTGTTTGGCAAGACATGTAAGAACCTCTAATCAGGAAGATATCATTTCATGTAACAAATGTTTTTAGTAATTAGAACCGCTGTGTTAGCACTTTCCTTTGTTTGAAACTGTATAAAGACCAGGGTCCCTGACTCATAATTTTGTTCAGACTTCCAGGTATGAATCGGACTCTGAACCTTATTGCAATAATAAAATCTGATTCTGTTTGCCCTTTGGGATGACTCTCAATCTCTTCATTCCATAACAAAAGTTTTTAAACCAGTGTCAGCATATGACAATGAGAGAAGGAACTGAAAAAAGGTGAGAAAACAAAGCTTGACTTCTTCAGACTGTGTATTTGTGACAGTTGATAAGCATTTGATTGGCTGCAAGAAAAATCAATCAAGCAGTCTGGAACAAATAAAGGCAGACTATTCTTTTGAGGCAATAATTGGCAAGCAGCAAACTTGGGATGTCATTTGAAAAGATGATGAGTTAGAAAAACACTGGGAATGCCTGCCCTGTTTGAGAGAAGCAGAAGGGGAGAAAAGAAAAGACAAGAAAATACATAATGGACAAATTTACTTATATGTATTTGAGAAAAGCATTGTGCAACTTATGCCTGGATGTGCAATGTGAATTTGGCTTTAGAATGGCATACTGGGAATTGTACTTCAAAAAGTAGTATAAAATGATTTTATAAGTGGTTCTAGTCTTTCCTGGCATAGGAAAGTGTGCTGGGGAATTGTTTGACTTATATTCTATAGGTTTCTTTCGTCTCTTACAATAGGATGCTTTCAATATGCCAATGACACTCCTTTCTCTTGTTCTGTACTTTTTGATTCCAAAGACATAATCGTCTTCTTTGTACATTGCCTAATCTTGACATTTGGCTGGATGAGGAAGAAGAAGCTGAAATTAAATCTAACACAAGATGGAAGTGCTGTTGGAAAGAAAAAAGCTGAACTCTGAGACTGAGTGAAGCACGTTCAGGATATACTGTAATTGTATCCCCTTGGAAAGAGAAGCCTCACAGTTTGGGAATGCTCTTTATATTCCAGCTGTGGCTGGATTGATAGCTGGCAAGGGACATGTTGTACAACTGTGGTTACTGCACTAACTGAGCCAGTCAGACTCAGAAAAAATATTCATGACTTGATTACAACTTGTCTTAATTACTGCAGTGCACTATGTGGGTCTACTCTTGAAAAATGTTGTGAAATTTCAGGTTTCTGACAGGTGCTAGGTATATAATTTCAGGGCTGAACAATCTGCATGGGCCATCAGTTGTATACTGGCACAATTTAAGGTGCTAAAGCTATTCTTTAGAGTTTGAGGCCTAATTTATATGTGGGACAGCTTCTCACATTAACTGGGCAGATTTACAAGGCTTCAGACACCCTTCTGAAAATACTCCACTTCCAGAAGCTTGGCTGTTAAGTACCATATGAAGGTTCATTTCTGCAGGCTTCAAGACAATGGAATATACTCCCCAGGGAAGTGAATGTGGAAGAAGTTAAAAGCATATATATATATTTAATTCCAGAGAATAAAGGCTCTTCCTATTAAACATCTGATAAAGAGTCCCTATAAGCAATCCTTATCATATCAGACATTAGCATTACAACGAATGCAAATTTATATTTAGGGAATCTATCTCAATACTCTCATGAATGAAGGTGAATATACTTGTCCCAGGTTAATGTTGCAGGATCTAATCTGGGTCAGTCACTGGGACCAGAGGTTTTGTCTTCCAAGCTTTTGGACTCATGCTGGAGCCCCTCTTCAGGAAACGTCTCTCTAGGAGGGTGTGTGCAGTTCAATATCTCAATATCTACACACACAACCCAAGAATGTTGGCAAATTGCAAATGGTAAGATAAGAATTGAGTGTTACAAAGAGCTAGCAGGTCTATATTGAATTCTCCTTTCTGGTTCATAGAATCTAATTCAACTTATAATATGCCCTGAAGTCATTACAGTGGTTATATCTATACAACATACTTAACCTGATTCCCAGATTAACTAATTTCCTGAACTTGCTTCAAGTATTGAACTAGTAACTGACAATCAGATTCACCAACATCAATCCACAAAAAAACACCACTAAACAAAATTAGCACTAATTTTGTTAGTAATAATAGACCAAGTCTGTGTTATTTCACTAATAATGTGTGTGTGGAAGGGGGAACCAGCCTCAGTGTTTTAGTGTTATGGCAAAACATGTCTTCTAGATTCAGAAAATTATTCTGTTCTCATTTCATATTTGTTTATTTAGTCTAATTTCCAAATTTCTTTAGGAATTCCATTTGGAAATTCAGTTTAGTAAATTTGCTTGAAAACTTATACAATCTTTCTGAAATGAGTATTTCTGTTTCTTTTCCTCCATTAAGAAATATTTGGTGGCCTGCAGTCTCCCCGCTCCGTGCTTGAGTTCTGTGATCTGAAACAAGCAAAGCTTCCCATATGAGAAGTTTTGTCTCATGACAGACTCCCCTGGGTTTTGACAAAGTGCAGGAAGCTGGAAAGCTTGTAAGGCATTGATGAAAGTTTAAACACACTTCCACACAAACACACACATACACTCCCTCCCCTTGGCTATCTTGAAACATAAAGAAAAACTCTAAACTTCACATTCCTAGAATGATAATGGTTGTTGCTTTTAAACAACTATTAAAGTACTAAACTACTAAATTGTTGCCATGGGGATTAATTATTACAGTTTTTTGATATGAGGATTTGGATAGGGTTAAAGGAATTGTTCTTTTTTTATACAAATGAGATAGAAAAAAAATATATTAAAGATTTTATTTCTCTTTGTTAGAAATGGATACACAATTTGTTTACTTGTCAGCAGGCAGCATAAATGTTATTGGCCTATCAAGTTCCTCTTTCTAAAAAAAAATCTGTTCCTGTGGGAAATAGCAAACATTAGATAAATAGGATAGCTGATCAAATTGAGGCAGAATTTTAACACATTATAGACTTTTCACCCAACCACATAAAATCTAGCTCATGCTATGAAAACTGATCATTGTACCCTGTATCCTAAAACGCTCACTGAACCTTCATTTTGTGTTTTAATAATAAAAAAAAGTCCAGTGATAAAGAGATAAAGGTCAAGAAAGCACACATTAAGAATTTTTGAAGCATTCACCATGGGAGGAACTCTTTGAGAAAGTAGGTAAAAATATAAAAAAGAAAAATAACACAAGATAACCTCTGACATGAGGTTAACTACACAAACTTCCTAAAAAATCAAGCATTTTCAGCAGTACAAATCCATGTAGAGAAAGAAAAAAAAGGAAAGGGAGGGAGGGAGAGAGGAGAAAGAGAGAGAGAGAGAGAGAGAGAGAGAGAGAGAAAGAAAGAAAGAAAGAAAGAAAGAAAGAAAGAAAGAAAGAAAGA
>WNWU01000053.1:1634510-1680207 GCA_012654045.1 Ptyas mucosa
AGAAAGAAAGAAAGAAAGAAAGAAAGAAAGAAAGAAAGAAAGAAAGAAAGAAAGAAAGAAAGAATACAAATACAAAACACAGAAGTAAGCTGAACATATACTTCCAAGTTGCTTTTTTATTGCATTGTTTTCTTGGCTCCAGTCCTCCATCAATCCACAATCTCTACTATTCAGTAGCATTTTTTCTCCACAAACTCAGAAGAGAAAATTTATTTATTATGGCTACTTCTTTTAATCCACCACTCTTATGTAGCTGGCAGGGATGCAATTCAAGTTTTTGTATTCTACCCTTAAGAAAGAATCAGGCAAGTGTGTGTGTGTGTGTTTTCCATACAGACTCAGGAGTATTCCATCAACCCCACACCTGTTGTGATCTATCTGGAGTAGGGCCAAGGATCACTCTCCTTCTTTGTATAACAGGACTGTACTCTTACTTGGAGCAAAGCTTAAACCCTATGCACAGTGAAGCCATTTGGTAGTGTTAAGTCCCCTGTGGTTGGAAGTATATCTCTAACTTTCCATATAAAATCAAATCCTCCACAGAAATCAATTTTTAAGATTTCATTTGGGTATTTAGTTTGGGTATTTAGCAATGAGCAGAACATTATACCATTCACGAAAAAGATTCTTTTTATATTTTTATATAGCTTTGGTGAGAGAGAAAGCATGTTAAAAGAACAAAGAATATAGTTTTAGGGATTAAAAGGATCATACTCGGTACTGGTGGTCCTTTCTATTAATTGCTTCAAACATACCTTTTTGGATGGATGACAAAGTCATGGGGAGGGGAACATAGAAGTAAATTTCTTTATATCTGTTGTCACTGCAACCATATCTTGCTACCACCTGGGCTACTTACATTTGGTGTCAATCTCTCCTCTAAATGAACAATGGCTATGACTTTTTTTTCTTTATTTTACTTGCATATATTCACATACTGCTTGATCCATTCACACTTTATCCTGCTTCGGTTAATTCATTTCATCAGTTTTCCACTCTTCTGCTTTACCAACCCGTCTCTTATTTCCTTCCATTCACAGCACATGTCAACATTTACATTTATTTTTTAAAGGCAATAATTTTCTTTCTCAGAATATGAACATTTGCATAGATGCAGATATGAAGCATATATATTTCCTTTTATTTGATCCAAATCATTCCAGTTCATGCTAAATGTCCAAACTAAATCTTGAAGATGGATCTCTGTGGAGGTTTTATATACATATACCTTGATATGTGTGTGTGTGTGTGTGTGTGTGTGTGTGTGTGTGTGTGAGAGAGAGAGAGAGAGAGAGAGAGAGAGAGAGAGAGAGAATATCATTTCTACATATGCATACTGTTTACTTATTAGCATTCCCACTCACAGCAATTAAGCATTTTCTTTTTACTTATGCTGTCAACGCCATGAAAATCAACATATGGTAATCATTTCTGTCTTTAAAACATTGCCCTTCACACTGCTACAATTTAGACTGAAAATTACCTATTGCAGAAAACAATAGATTAAGAAGCTTCTGCTTCAATCTGCCAGTCTGTATTTGACAGCAACTTGCATCATAAACAATCTGGCCGCCAGGTCTAACTCAGAACAGAAGCCATTTTAACATTGATGATTATATTGCCCTAGACATGTTTAGGTCTTATATATGCATGGGCGGAATGCCAAACATTTTGTAAAACTAAACGGAAAGAAAGTTGGTAGGGGAGTTAATGCCTCATTCCTCCCAGGAGGTTGAAAATTAGGGATGCTTCAAAGTTTGGAGAAAGCAAAGGGTAGATGGAGAGAGTAAGAACTGTAATCAGTGCTTTTGCTCTCAGTCCCCCAGATATTTCTCCCCCATTAAATGAGGGGGACATTTGCCAGAATCCCAGATATGAGATCCAAACACGACTGCTATGCTGGGAAGGTAACAGTAGCATTCTGTGTCATCATGACACAGAGAGCTGGTACCTTCCCACCTTAGTGGTACCTATTTATCTACTCGTGACTGGGGAAATGTTTTCGAACAGCACTGGCTCAATGGCCTTGAAACAGAGTTGAGCACTGCCCCCTATAGTTGGCAATGACTAACAGAGTAAAATCCACAGGAGACTCCTAATATATATCCAGTTTTAGGTTTCATAGTTTGCTGAAGCTGTGGGGACAAAATAAGTTTATATTTTGTTCTGTTTTTATAAATGCATTTTCGTGGAGTTTTAAGAAAGTTTAAACTGTACTTTTAGGCATTTGTGTTTACTGTTATTGTGTTTTGCTGCTGGCAAAAAAAGATGGGGTATAAATTCCCCAAATCACTAAGAGTTACATAAAGAGATTGCAAGTTATCTTGGCTTCCAGATGTCACTCAAAAAATGACAAAGGAATGCAAGTGACAATCACATAAAAAAAGGGGAAAAAAACCCAATTCCCCTAACTTCCCAATGGAGTAATATTAAAAAAAAAATAAAATAAAATCACAGAGAATAAAAAATGGGGAGAGATAATCCTAGAGACTGTAAAAGACATGGCAAATAATCCTGGTATGTATTTTTATTGTGATAAATAAAAAAAGGCCCATTACTATAGTTAATCTTAGCCAAAAAGATTTATTTTGTTTAACACAAGGTGACTCTGCTGAGCATAGACTGCTTTTAAATGACACTTAAAATTTGTCCAGCCAGCCAGAATGCTTCATTATACCTATAAGGAGGGGCAGCATTAAGAAACAGATATGTGTGGGCAGGTATACAGATTTTACTTACCCATGAGAGGCATCAGTGGAACAAATATGTTTTATTTGAAAAATCTAAGTGTAATAGGAACATAGCTATACAATGTGCTCTTGTTGTTGCTTAGGAAAAAGGAAGCTTCTAGGTCTATAATTATACCTGCGAACCACAAGGATTCTGAATTTTGACAGGAAAGTAATGTGAAACATGAATAAAAATAAATGCATCTTTATTTAGAGTCTAATGTAATAAAGTTCTATAATAAGCAAAGACCATGTGCTTTTGCTAGCTGTAACTATAAGATCATAATGTTCATGCCCTGGTCTCCAGCATTGGAGAGGCTGATGTATTGTAGTTAACAAGCAAAAAGATAATTGATAATTAAATAGTTTACTTCACTTTTTAATGAAAGCTTTACTGGAACATATATGAATATCGCTTATCGATATATTGTTGGTGTTACACTAATAGAGTTTCATAACATCTATGGTAAATTTTATCCACTATTAAATTTGGCAAACTGCATCTGCTATTCATAATCTCAGTAACAGAAATTTGTGCAAAAAAGCTGTGATTATGCTAACCTCTGAAGGTGAATATTTTTTCCCATTTTAGTCATTTCCTCCAACTACCATCATTTAACCCATAATCACAGACCTGCAGTCATAGCAACTGCATCAGTTTTCCAAAATGTCTAGAACAGGGGTTTAGTTTAATTTGAGTTTTAATTTAATTTGTATACCGCCCTTCTCCCAGAAGGGACTCAGGGTGGTGAACAGCCAGAATTAAAAATATATACAGTACAAAAGTTAAGATAATTAAAAATAAATTAAATCAACCGGCCTCCCAATTTAAAACCCCAAATCTTATAAAATTAAAATCCCATTAAAAAACTATTTAGGCTAGGCCAGCTTGATGAAATAGATATGACTTCAGGGCCTTACGGAAGGTCCGGAGGTCTGGGATCAGTCGTATTCCAGGAGGTAGCTCATTCCACAGGGCGGGTGTCCCCACAGAGAAGGCTCTCCCCCTGGGGGCTGCCAGTCGACATTCCTTGACCGACGGCCCCCTGAGGAAGCCCTCTCTGTGAGAGCGTATTGGCCGGTGGGAGGTTATCGGTAGCAGCAGGCGGTCTCGTAAATACCCTGGCCCTAAGCCATGGAGCGCTTTAAAGGTGAGAACCAATACCTTGAAGAGCACCTGGAAGACCAACGGGAGCCAATGCAGCTCACACAGGAGAGGTGTTACATGGGAGCCCCATGTCGCTCCCATAATCACCCGCACGGCCGCATTCTGTACCAGTTGGAGCCTCTAGGTGCTCTTCAAGGGGAGCCCCATGTAGAGAGCGTTGCAGTAGTCCAGGCGAGACGTAACGAGGGCATGGGTGACCGTGCATAAGGAGTCTCGATCCAGAAAGGGGTGCAACTGGAGTATCAGGCGAACCTGATAAAAAGCCCCCCTGGCCACGGCCGTCATATGCTCTTCTAAAGACAGCCGTGTGTCCAGGAGGACACCCAAGTTGCGAGCCCCTTCTGTAGAGATCATGACTCACCCCCAATAGCCAGCGATGGCACCAGCTGGCTATATCGGGACACTGGTATCCACAGCCACTCAGTCTTGGAAGGGTTGAGTCGAAGCCTGTTCCTCCCCATCCAGACCCGCACGGCCTCCAGACATTGGGACATCACTTTGAGGGCATCATTGGGGTGGTCTGGGGTGGAGATGTACAGCTAAGTATCATCAGGGTACAGATTGCATCGCACCCCAAAGCCACGGATGATCTCACCCAGCGGCTTCACATAAATGTTGAACAGGAGCGGCGAGAGGACCGACCCTTGCGGCACCCCGCAAGCAAGGCACCTCGAGGTTGACTTCTGCCCCCCTGCCAACACAGACTGCGACTGGTCAGAGAGATAGGAGGAGAACTACCGCAGCACGGTGCCTCCCACTCCCAATCCCCCCAACCGGCGCAGCATGATACCATGGTCGATGGTATCAAAAGCCGCTGAGAGGTCTAACAGGACCAGAACAGAGGAACAACCCCTGTCCCGGGCCCTTCACAGATCATCTACCAATGCGATCAATGCCGTCTCCATGCTGTACCCAGGCCTGAAGCTGGACTGGCATGGATCTAGATAGGCGGTTTCATCCAGGTACTGTGGGAGCTGTCGCGCAACCACACTCTCCACAACCTTTGCAATAAAGCAAAGGTTGGAGACCAGTGGTAGTTTGCCAAAACAGCCAGGTCCAGAGAAGGCTTCTTGAGGAGGGGCCTCACCACCGCCTCTTTCAAGGTGGGAGGCAAGAATCCCTCCCTCAGAGAAGCATTTATAATCCTCTGGAGCCAGCCTCATGTTACCTCCCAGGTGGCCAGTACCAACCAGGAGGGACACGGATCCAATAAACATGTGGTTGTGTTTAGCCTCCCCAGGATCCTGTCCACATCCTCAGGAGTCACAGGGTCGAACTCGTCCCAGATGACATTCTCAAAACCGGCCTCAGTTACCCCACCGGGATCGATTCAGTCAGAGTCCAAGCCTTCCCAAATCTGTGCGATTTTATCATGCAGATACTGTGCAAAATCCTCAGCCTGCCCTTGCAAGGGATCCTCCTGTGCTCCCTGATGAAGGAGGGAGCGAGTCACCCTAAACAAGGCGGCTGGGCAGTTATCTGCCAATGCAATAAGAGCGGAAAAGTAGTTACACTTTGCCGCTTTTATTGCCACTAAATAGGTCTTAATATGAGACCTAACTAGTGTTCGTTCGGATTTGGAGCGACTAGCCCTCCAACCACTCTCTAGGCGTCTTTTCCAGTGCTTCATCTCCCTCAGCTCCTCGGAGAACCAAGGAGCCAGGCAGATTCGGTGCCAGGTCAGATGCCGCAAAGGCACGACTCGGTCCAGCCGCCGTCCTATCCCAGGTGGCCACCAGGTCTTAAGCCGAGTCGTGAGCCAGAATTTCAGGAACTGGCCCAAGCTCCCTCTGGAACCTATCAGGATCCATTAGTCACTTGGGCGGAACCACCTGGTCAGTTCCGCCTCCCTGTGGTGGGGTGCAGCGGTCAAAAAGTCCAGCCTCAGGAGAGAATGGTCCGACCATGACAGGGGTTCAATAACTATATCCCCTATATCCAGACCACTCAGCCACTGACCAGAGATAAAAACCAAGTCCAGAGTGTGTCCTCCTGCGTGAATAGGGCCAAGAATTAGTTGTGTCAGGTCCATGGCTGTCATGGAAGCCATAAACTCCTGCACCATCCCAGACGCCTCATTGGCAGACGGCAGGTTGAAATCCCCCATGACCAAAAGTCTGCCACCCCAGCAATAACATTGAGAAGCTCGAGCAGGGCCGCTGCCACATGGCAGGGAGCCAGGTACGTGATCAGCAGGCCCATCTGCATCCCATGGCCCCACTTCACCAGGAGACACTCACATCTGGCTATCTGAGGTACACTGGCCTCCCTCGGATCAAGACCTTCCTTTATAACGACAACCACCCCTCACCCCTGCCCTGGGCCCTTGGCTGATGAAATGCGTGGAAACCTGGTGGGCACATCTCTACGAGGGGAACCCCCCCTCCTGGCCCAACCAGGTCTCTGTAATACCCGCCAGGTCCGCACTCCCTTCCTGAATTAGCTCGTAAATGAGGGGGGCCTTATTAACCGTGGACCTGGCGTTGCACAGCATCAGCCTAAGGCCTGGGTTCTGCAACTCTGGACAGCCCGGGGAACAAGAGGAGTCATGGGGGCCGGGGCATGTCACTGCTTGGAGATAGCGGGTATGTGCCCCCATCACATGATATGGCCCCCTACTCCTGCCATATCTGCCCCTCCCAACCATGACCCTCCTCCCTATCAGCACTGAGCTCCTCCACACCCTGCTCCCCGCCTTCCGTTCCATGACCCTGTGTCGAGCCTGACCTATACCCCTCCCTCCTTACCCCCTGCCCCAAACCCCTAAAAAAATTACAAAAAGACAATTTTAAAAACCCCCTCAGCCCTCTCTTTGTGGTATGCCACCTCTCGGGGTTCCAAAACCCATCATCGAGGTAGGCCCTCGATAAAGTGGAGGGCCAAGCCTGCGAGAGGGGGGAGTCTCGCAGACCAAGAAGCTCTGCTGCTGAATACATCTTGACCACAGCGGATGGGAGCAACCATGTCCTAGGGGTCCATATAAAAGGTCCAGGGGAGAAACATAATGGGAGTCTCAAAAACATCTTCACAAGACCAGGTCCTCTGTCCCCTCACAACAAAGGGCAAAGTCAAGGTTCCAGGTTGACCACAATCCAAGGGGGGATGGATCCAACCCTCTCACGGTGGTCCAGTCAGCTGGTCAGCCCCCTCTTGTGGTGAGATGGCAGCAGTGAACCAATGCAGACAGCACAGCACCCGGGGCACAGGTCCAAAACCGCCCTCTCATGGCGGTTGGTCCGATGATCAAGTCCTCTCTGCTGGCAAAGTGCAAAAGATATGATACCATCCCAGTTCAGCGCCCAGGGGCCCCGACACCAGTGTCACCATCTCACAGGGGTGAAATGCTCCCAGATCAGACCGGATCGCCCGATCTGGTAGCAATGGAGGCGGGTGGTTTGGAGAACTGGTAGCAAAAATCCCTCCCCCCCCCCCATGCCCAGATGAGCCGCACAAACATCAGTGGCTTTTTTAAAAACAATTTAAAAGCATTTTTTCTATAATCTCTTCAGCCGAACAAATGCTTTTAAAAATTAAAAAAAAGCCTCTGATGATCGCGTGGCTCAGCTGGGATCATCAAAGGCTTTTAAAAGAAAAAAACCCTTTTTTTCTTTTAAATGCCTCTGACGATCCAAGCTGAGTTGCCTGATCGTCAGAGGCATTTAAAAGGAAAAAAAGTGTCTGCCAATCAGGCAACTCAGCTGGGTTCGTCAGAGCCTTTTGAAAGCATTTTTTTACAACCTCTTCGCTGAAGAGGTTGTAGAAAAAATGGTTTTAAAAGTAAAAAAAAAAAATGGCCATGCTCACCCAGTCACATTAACCCCCCCCCCAACAAGCCACACCTACAGAACCGGTAGTAACAAATTTTAGATTTCACCACTGGTCTAGAACACCTCTATTTTTAAAAATGGACCATTCCAGTTGTGAATAGCTTTTGTTTTCCCACCAATAAGAGTGTATGCAGCATTGTGCTTGCATCAGTTATTTGGTGTTTTCCATAGAGGCATTTGAATTTGAATTTCGATCATTTTGACCACAGATCTTTGTTAATGGTTTTATAATAATAATAATAATAATAATGTCGGGGCCAAGTTTTCCGCCAAAAAAGAGTGCAATTTGGTGATCCAAACTTCGAAGAAACTATTCTAAAATGGTATGGAGAAGCAGAGAGTGATCTAAGTGAAGTGGAATTGGATTGTGATGAAAATTTTGTAATGGACAATGAGGACCCCCCCCCCCTTGCCACTGCCATTTCTGACATTAGCAATGGTGAAGCTCCCAATGAAATTGATGATCAGGTACAATCTATGTTGTGTAATAATTTATATGGCAAGAATAAATTCAAATTGTCTTCTGCACCTTTTGGAAGCAATAGATCCAGAAACCTAGTCACAATATTATTGTGCAATTACTTGGACTACAGCCATCAGCTAGAAATCTCAGAATTTCACCTACTCCCCTAGAGATTTGGAAATTATTATTTTCTAAAGAAATTATTAGTGCCATCATTCAGTGGACCAATGTAAAAATTAGAGAAGAAAGATTGAAGTTCAAGGATGGAGAAACAAAAAGTGACCTTTGATTGAGGATTTGATAGAGATCAATGCATTTTTTTGGTTTACTGCTTTATACATCTATTTTTAGATACAACCATGAACCATCCAATGTCTTTTTGTTACTGAGGTCATTATGACCTCATGTCTGTAATAGTGTAGCCGAAATAGTACGTCAGTGGTTAAGGGTTAATTAACTATTCCTATAACTCTATTCAGTGTTAGGCTAGGTATATATGCATTTCTTAATACATATTGGTATATATGTATTTATTAATACATTCTAACATATTGCCGTGTTTCCCTGAAAATAAGACCCTGTCTTATATTTTTTTGAACCCTGAAATAAGCGCTTGGCCTTATTTTCAGGGAGATCTTATTATTTTGGGGCTCGTAGAGCAAGATGGGGCTCCTCTTGCTGCCTTACCAGATTTCCAGCTCTGCGTTTAAATATGTTTGAAGAGGGCTTATTTTTGGAGGGGGGCTTATTTTAGCGCATGCGCTCAAAAGCCCAATTGGGCTTATTATCAGGAGATGTCTTATTTTCAGGGAAACAGGATATGCACCCAAATATTAATGGTTCCTTTATATACCACATCATTAATAAAACAAAATAGACGAGGTAGGATATCTTTATAACTAGATATTTATATCTAGTTATAAAGTAGCATTAGCTTTGTATCTTAGTGTAACTATATAATTTTGTCATTTTTGTGCCAGAAAATACCTATGTAGAATGACTTCTAATATTTATGAACAACTTCCTCTACCTCCTCTTGTGGCGAATATCATTTGAAGGACCAGAAAAAAAGGCTATCCTGGAGGTCAATTGAGAGTCACTTGATTGAGTTGGGCAGCTATAGAAATTGAATAAATAAATAAAAATAGATTTCAGAATCGAACTTCAGGTTTTGTTGAAGTCTACGTGTAATTCCTCTCTGTTTCTCAGCACAGCAGTTTTAAAACTGTGGCAACCCTGATTACATTTGCTTCTCAATTATCACTTAGCTTGTCCACAACCAAAATCAAAATTAACTTTCAAATCCAGGTCTTTACTTCAGTAATCAAGAGAGCATTCTTTTTGAAAGAGCAGCGACAAATGTTTAAACAGACTAATTTCCATTCTGAATTGGAGTCTCATTAGCACAATCCAGGCTGCTTATCAAACATACTTCTTCCAGGTCTGAGCCATTCCATGGGAATTAGTCAACATCCATTTTATATTGGACAGAAAGGACCTGAAAAGCAACCTTAATTTATCTTGATTGGAAGAATGGAAAGATGATAAAAAGAAAATAAAACATCTCGGGAAAAAGCAGTGCATCCAAAAATCCTTCAGACCTTTTGGAAAATAAAATTATTTTTTTATCTCATAGCAGCAGCTTTAAGCTGCAGGGGCCTCAGCACAATTAGGATATTTTAATACCCATGTGAGTAAAAGCAGACATAACTTAATTTAACTTACTTTAAGAAAGGTAGGAGCATGATAAAGGTGTGGAATAATTTTTAGAGAAGACAGGGAGAAGTCTTTATCCCAAGTTAGTACTAGTTTTACATTCACAAGATAGATTACAGCTATGCACCCGTACCCACATATCCATATTCCTTATTATTCCTCCTTACTGAATATTTATGGTGAGAAATAATTTCTATTGCCAAGAATATCATCAGGGCAGAAGTAAGCTAAAGGTATACACAGAATAAATCTATGACCTGATGAAACTATATTAAGCAGCTCACTTTGCCTACTTCACATTTTTATTTTCTAAAATGCACTGGAAAAAAGTTGGGCAAATCTGCAAGCACATCTCTACTGGGGTGCATCAATTAATTTACTTTCTGAACAAGAACAGCCAGTTCCATTCATGTATATAAGATGCTGACCATATTCAATTTTATTTCAGTATTTTTTTTAAATAAGTAGTATTATTCTTTGCATAAATACATTAATTTTACAACAGCAATATGCTGCATATTTGGGGTGTATTCACTTTGATATCATGCAGGTTAACTGAGAAATAACCTCCACAAGTTTTGGATACACATTTTATAAATAAATCAAAAATAAAGTTTATTCAATAATCATTCCCACAAGTAATTATTTCATTTATTTTTTTTCTCAAGTGACACTTTGTCACACATGTATTAAAATAATATTTCAGTCAGAATTCTTTCTTACTATATGCACCAGATATTTTTTTATTGGAGGTACTATCAAATTCTGACTAAAGCAAACTTTAAATCAGTTATTTATTTGTATCCCATCTTTATCATTTTTACAAATAACTCAAGGTGGCAAATATATCCAACAAATCTTACTCCACCTGTTTTCCCCACAACAATCCTGTGAAGTGAGTTATGAAAGTGACTGGCCCAAAGTCACCCAACTAGCTTTCATGGCTAAGGCAGGCCTTGAACTCAGTTTCCTGCTTTCTAGCCTAGTGTTTTAACCACTAGACAACCTCTTAATTAGAATTACTTTAAAATAAAATTAAACTTAAAACATTAAAATTAATGTTTTAATTGAATGGCAATTAAAACATTGCCATTCAATAAGTAGAATTTACAAAGTTCTGATAAAACTGATCATTTAAGTTGCCGGTGACAAACTAATTGATCAGGGTTACAACTTAATCTCAACTTGATTTTAGTTACATACATACTTTGTTCACTTCATAAAAGAAACAAGATGATGAATCCCAAATGCTAAGTTACATTTTAACAGGGGTGCACTATAATCAAGGGGTGCACTATAATCAAGTTTTTGTTGTTTGCTGACTCCTACTGCCTACTGCCAAGTTATCACTGGCAGTATTTCAACTTGAGAACAACAACTTGAGAAACCTTTTATTTCATATTGGATTCACACATTGTTCATGGGGTATAAAAGTATATTTTATATCACATTAATAAAGTACAGCTCGCTCTTTAAATCATTTACCTATGATAGGTACTTCCCTTATATACAATCAAGCATATAGATTTCCACTTTACCTGTGGGCATAAGATAATATTTATCCTTGAATACAATAACTAATGAAAAATTGATTCCCATTCTTGTTCAGTTTCATTAAATAGCAGGTAAAGATTAACATCAGATTTATCTCTGTGAACTGATTCACATATTTGCTAAGGAGAACTAGGTTTCTTTTTATTTATTGATCTGAGCAATGCTCTCCTCAGTTCTTAGAGAGAAATTCCTCTCTTGTTTTCAACTCCAATTACATTTTTTTTCTGAAGGACCTGCAAGAGTGAATCTGCTGTTCCTTCAGTGTTAACAGGCAATATTCTTATTTAAATTAATGACAATTATGTAAAAAGTTACTCTTAACTATTGAGCAGTGACTTATCATTCTCCATAATATTCAGTTTCATTTTACTTCCCAGTCACTTTTCCCCATCAGTTAGCATTCTGTCTTATAGAAATATATTGGAATTTTCATTTAGTTTCTGAAAACCTTTGATTTTTTTTTTGAACTTTCTGATGCCTTCATAAACTGGGGAATAGTGAAGAAGGCGGGTAATGCAACAGCTTTAGAGGACGTTGGAAGAAATGGATTATCTCACCGCCCTGAGTCCTGCTGGAGAAGGACGGTATAAAAATCAAATAAATAAATAAATAAAATCTCGATCGTTTTCAGTCAGGATTCAGTTACCTTGGTATAATAACAACAACAACAACAACAACAACAATAATAATAATAATAATAATTTTATTTCTATACCGCCCTTCTCCCGAAGGACTCAGGGCAGTGTATAGCCTATTAAAAGCACAAGACAAACATCAATTAAAATAATTTAAAATTTTTAAATAATTTTGGCTCAGTTTAAAACCCCCAAAATTTAAAACATCCGATTTAAAATTATTACGTTGATAGCCCAGCCTGGCAGATCAACAGGATCTTAAGGGCACAGCGAAATACCCAGAGGTCGGAGATCTTATGCATTTCTGGGGGCAGTTCATTCCACAGGACTGGGGCTCCCACAGAGAAGGCCCTCCCCCTGGGTGTCGCCAGCTGACATAACTTGGCCGATGGCACCCTGAGGAGACCCTCTCTGTGGGAGGGAACTGGCCAGTGGGAGGCTATTGGTGGCAGAAGTCGGTCTCGAAGGTACCCAGGTCCTATGCCATGGAGCACTTTAAAAGTGGTGACCAACATCTTGAATCGCACCCGGAAGACCACTGGGTATGGGACAGAAACAACATTTGTCAAACTTTTGGATGATCTCTGGCATGAGTGGAATGGGGGGATTGCATTATGTGAGGTGCCAAAATGTTTGGTGCTTTCACCTCACCTCTTTAACATCAAATGAGACTATTGAGTGAGCTCATCCGTCAACTATACATCTTTACTTCTGACAAATTAAGTGATGCCGTGAATGTCTTATCCCATTGTCTGGAGGTTTTAGAGTCCACATGCGGAACAATAGGCTTCAGTTGTGCCTTTGGACTTTGAGACTTATTGCTTCCAGGACCATGGCATCTTTGGTGCTGATTGGGGTTACATTATCCCAGACAGACCCTATATCTGCAATGTAGGAGGATCTCCAAGAGCTGTGATCCCTACTTGATAAGCAGGTGGAAGTGATGGCCTGGAGGCCTTTGCACAGCTTTGTCTTGTATGCATTTGCAGCTATTCCTGAATTGGCAGGCCTTATTTATAGTCACTCATTCCATAGTCACCTCCAGATTGAATTATTACTTATATGCTGTATATGGGGATGCCCTTAAAGAGTATCCAGAAGCTTCAGCTGGTACAATGACATGAGCTCCTGAAATACTGCATAATATACTTCTGCTCTGCAAGTTGCCAGTTTGCTTTCAAGTCCTATTCAAGATAGTGATTTTAACCCTTACATCACTTCATGGCATTGGACAGGGCTACTTGAGGAACCACGTCTCCCTAATTACAGTACTCTGCCCCATTAGATCTGGCAGAGAAGCATGCTGTGGATACCATCAGTTAGGGACCTGCAATTGGGTCCAAGGAGACATGTCTTGTCTGCTATGGTGCCCACTTTATAAAATGTCTCCTTCCCCCCAAAATTAGAGTACCATCATTACTTTTGACATTCCAGAAGTCCTTTAAGGCATAGCTATGTAATCAGATCTGGTGCTCCCAAGAAACCAAAATTTTACTCAGATGGCTCCGTTTCTATATGCCCTTTCTTACCATCCCTCTGTATAGAGTTTGTATATTTGTTTTTATATTTATTATTTCATCTGGATTTTATGTTTTTTGTATTTCTTGATTTTATGTTTATTGTTGTTCAACTGTTATATGCCACTTAGAGTTGTGCTTTGTGAGAAGGGAGGCTACACAGATTTGATTAATATATAAATAAATAGTGAATGGATCATGTTATTCTGTCTACAAAATACTGATGCTCAAAACTTCAAAAAACAGAAAATAATATGGAGCTCCTTCCTAGTGTGAAATATCCTAAATTTTCAAAGGAAATATAAATATTTTATACTTATAGAGTGTAAGTTTAAGCCGAGGTGGCACAGTGGTTAGAATGCAGTACTCCAGGCTACTTCAGCTGACTGCTAGCTGCAGTTCGGCACTTCAAATCTCACCAGCTCAAAGTTGACTCAGCCTTTCGAGGTGGGTAAAATGAGGACTCTGATTGTTGGGGGCAATATGCTGACTCTGTAAATTGCTTAGAGAGGGCTGTAAAAGCACTATGAAGTGGTATATAAGTGCTATTGCTATTTTCAAATCACTAGCAACTTTTCTTTAGAGAATTATATCATTCCTATGTACAAACCTAGATTTCAAAAGCAGAATTATTTTGTAACATAATTTCAAATAACCAATAGTATTTAACATATACCATATTTATTCTGGCTTTATAAATATTATATTTTTGGTTGTTAAATGATATGTGTTTTTGTAAATTTCTGTTTCAGAAGTTTTTACAGAGTAATAAATATATAGTTTACTGATAAATGATGTGTCTATTTTTTCCAACGTATTACAAATAATACTTCCCAATTTTACAATATTGAGAACAAGCCTGAGCATTACTTTGAACCAACTCCAGTTCCATAACAAACTCTTACATTTTAGAATCTTCTCAGTGTAGTAGAAGAATACTCACTATTCTGTATTCTGTATACTCACTATTCTTTATATTCTAAATTTGATAGGATAGGATGGCTATAAAATTATATCTTTTTGGGTATACGAAATTAATAGTCTGAAACAATCAGTTTTATGAGACAATTTTTGAATGAGGAGTCATATTTCATTTGACCCATATCTGTCTTATTTACAGTAATGTAAAATATAGATGGTGAAAGGGGTCTTGAAAATTGTGTAAGAAAATATATCTCTTAATACTGCAATTTTATTTCATTTTAATGTCAAATCGCTAAGAATCATATATTAGTCTTCTGGGATATCAAGTACCAGCTACATTCAGAGAATGAGATTTGGTGCTGTGAAATAATGATTTAGAATCATCCTGATATGCTTTATGCTTTTCTCCAAATAAATGATTAGAATGCAAAAAGTGGGCAACAGAGCAATGATTTAGTTAATAATCCATTATTTAATAATCCATTAATTATCTTGCAGGTCAACATAAGTCATTTTCTGTCTTTTCCTTTGATAAATGTAAGTTTTAAATTATTGCTGCTAGAGCTCAAAAATGATAAAGATATTTGAACTTCTGCTAAAATGTATCTTTCATTATGATGAAATAGTACTTTAGAGTATAGACAAATTTGCCACTAGGAAGTTGACATTCTCTAAAAAAAGGAGAAACTAAAGTTAAACAAAATTTATCTTTCTTATGCCACTATTAAGAATCGAATACCTCTATGTAGCTGTGTAGTATCTCTACCATTCATCAAAATTATTTATGAAGAGTCAGAAATATCAAGGCACCACACCATTGGAAAGTCATAGTGAGCTGTAGAATGTCTTTTTAAGAACAGTTGGGCTTCACACCTTATAAAACAGCAACCATAATTCATTAAAATCTCTTGCTGCTCACCTTGCGGTGATAACCTGGAAGCCTTCAAATGGATTAAAAAGAAATGCTAAGATCAAAGGAATATGCAAACAGCACAAGGTTAAGATTGCCCTTCATTTTAATGTACAGTTTGGTTAACTATGTCATCACATTCAGTGAATGTGCAGTACTAGTTCAAGCAGTACTCAATTTTGCTGATGATAAACTAATATCATATTCCAGATAAAAAGAATAATGAAATAATGATTTTTTAAGAGCTTCTGTTATTCTCCATTAATTTCTTCTTTCAGTACTTAAGTTTTTCCCCCCTCTATGTGATTCCAGGAAATTTTCTAACAGGACAGATTTAGCTCAACCAACCTGAAACAATGTCTGCAAAAAAGAAAGTTGTTCAGAAGCAATAGAGATTATCAAAATAGAGATACACTGGCACTTTGTATTCCACTGCTTTGAAACGCATCAAATTTGGTACTCAATGCATTTTGAGATGCAAATTTTTGTCCTGGTACTCATCGCTTGTTTGGCACTCAACCCAGAAGCTAGAACTTGTTGATGTCAGTCAGTGGTGGGTTTCAAAAAAAATTACTACTGGTTCTGTGGGTGTGGCTTGGTGGGCATGGCATGGCTTGGTGGGTGTGGCTTGGTGGGTGTGGCAGGGGAAGGATACTGCAAAATCCCCATTTCCTTTGGGAGGCAGAGAATAGATGGGGGTGGGGCCAGTCAGAGGTGGTATTTACCGGTTCTCCAAACTACTCAAAATTTCCGCTACTGGTTCTCCAGAACTGGTCAGAACCTGCTGAAATCCACCTCTGGTGTCAGTTGCCTTCTAACTGACTATATTATTCCTTATGGGAAAAATTTGTTTGGTACAGGTAGTCCTCGATTTACAACAGTTCACTTACTGACCATTCAAAGTTAAAACAGCAATGAAAAAAGTGACTTATGACCATTTTTCACACTTATGACTGTTGAGACATCCCCATGGTCACATGATCAAAATTCAGATGTTTGGCAACTGACTCATATTTATGACAGTTGCAGTGTCCTGGGGGTCATGTCATTGCCTTTTGCAACCTTCTGACAAGCAAAGTCAATGGGGAAACCCAATTTACTTAATGACCATTTTACTAACTTAACCACCACAGTGATTCACTTAACAACAGGGGAAAGAAAACTCATAAAATGGGGTAAAACTCACTTATCAAATGTTTCACTTAGCAACAGAAATTTTGGGCTCAATTGTGGTCATAAGTCAAGGACTACCTGTACTCATTTTTGGTACTCATCATACCTCCTGGAACCAATTAATGACAAGTGCCAAGACATCATTGTAACACTTTCCTCCTGCAAGCAAAACCACTTGCAGTCAATATTCTTTTAGATTGGTTGAGTTAAATCCATTCTGCTAGAGACTGCTAGAGCTGTCATTAAAGAAAAGATCATATACAGTTTAATCTTGATCAAATTGACCCACTTTGTAAACCTTAGTTTTAGCTTTAAGGGTCTTGATTATTTCTTTTGGGTAGTGTCCCAAAAGCTTATTTCTTTGTTTTTGCTTTTCACAGGAATTTCTTCATAGGCATAACAGAAAAGTCATTTTTCTGAGTTAAGATCCATGTATCCAAGTCATTCTTCTGGTTTATTATTTGTGTATCCCTTTTAACTTACAAACTCATTTCATTTGTTGGTTCTGTATAAAATCTTTGTCAATGCAACTCTTATATCCAGTCACTTTTAAATCCATGTCCAAAACAGTCTGATTTTCCATTACATTCTCTTCTATTTGAATGGGCTTCTTTTGAGCCCATTTTTTAATTAAATAGTAAGTTCTTAAGTATCCTTACATTCTTCCAGAATTAAAATGTTTTCTCCATTATGCATTAGTGGGAATTTTCTTTTAATTATAATTTTAAATTATTTTTGGTTGCCTCTAGTAACCAGCTTTCAAGGTCCACTCTATCATGTTTTTATCTCACGCAGAACATTTCCCAGGAAGAGATTTCTTACACTTAAACTCAGATCTTCGTATATTTTTAATAGGATTTTTAAATAACAGCAAATAATATTCTTTTTTTTTCAAAACCTTGTTTCCAGGCAATCTTTTATTTCATTTAAAATCTTCTCCAAATCAACATTCTAATAGCTCCTTTATTGCTTATTTTGAAACAAAATGACGTTTTTCTTTAAGTTTTAAACTTACATAAATCTTTTTTTTTTTTGCTGTCGGTGGGAGAAAAATCACCTAGTATAATAAAACTTGCCCTTCTGAAGGTTCTTAATGTCCAAAAAGCAATTTATAAGCCATTTCCAGTAAAAAAAAATGATGGCGAATGGAGATGGATGAACCCAGTGTCCTTATCAAAGGCTCCAATCATCGCTATTTCTCCTACTCTCAGAGTTCTAAAACCCGCTGGAAATGACTATTTTACATCCTGTCACTGGGGGAGGGGGCATCTGTAAAGAGTCCTCTGGGTGATCCCAAGTCATCTCCTTCTCTGGAGATGAATTCCAGGAACTGGTTTTTTCACCAAGTCTACTTTCCACTGCAATAATCAGCTCTGAAAGTATGAAACCCTCTTAGACCAGCATTACTTCTCAGAAGTCTCAAAACTAAGAATTCTACTCTTTATCAGTAAAGATAGCCATATAATTGTAGCTTTGATAGGAACTTTGTGTGTCGACTTCCTCTCTCCCTATTTTTCTCTCTTTTCTCTCCCCCACCCCTCTATTATTATAGCATCCTGTCCAATCTGATGTATTCTACTTTTCTAGATAGGAATTTAGGGGACTTTCATTTTACTAATTTGGAGGGCATTATGTAGGAGAAGAACTATCTATAGCAGGGTTTCCCAAACTGTTAAGCATTGCTACAATAAATCTACCTTTCCCAAAGTTTCATTGTCTTTTTTATTGTTTATTTATGTTCATTTGGTGTTCACATTTTGGAGGGAAGTGTAGACAGGTGTGTGTGTGTGTGTGTGTGTGTGTGTATACATATACATATACATATACATATACATATACATATACATATACATATACATATACATATACATATACATATACATATATATACATATATATATATATATATATATATATATATATATATATATATATATATAACTATTTTAAAAATACGAGTTCCAGGTATATTAGTAAAAAAAGAAGCAGACATACTGCGAACTCCAGAACTTAAGATTTAAAAATTTTAAAAGAATTAAAATTTTATTATACTAAGCTTTCGTCAGCCATCTGCTGACATTGTCAGAGTATTAAACTACCATTACAGAGATCTCATATATAAGCTCCAAAAAGGTTAGGTCTACAGGGACTAAAAAAGAAGCAAATTCTGATGGACAAAGTCATCATAGAGAATCCTGACATAAGTGAAGATCAGCATTTTCCTTCACTTTTTCTGCATATGATATAATTACAATATTATATACATTATATATCCAGTGGTGGGATTCAAGTAATTTAACAACCGGTTCTCTGCCCTAATGATTTCTTCCAACAACCAGTTTGCCAAACTGCTCAGAAAGTTAACAACCAGTTCTCCCAAAGTGGTGCGAACTGGCTGAATCCCACCACTGTATATATCTATATAATCTCCTAACACTTTCATCACCATTCCTCTTGCACAGTCTTCTGCTCTTGTGATTATAGAGAAGCTCAACAACAAATTATCCTTATGATGGTGGTGGGGAAGATATTTGAATGATAGATTGCCCATGTTTGAGATAATGTTCACAATTATTCAAATACCATTGTTTCAATTGACCTGTGGACAAATTAAAATCAACATTATGCTTTTAATTATGGCTGAATACAAGGTATTTTTGTGGGGATGGGGATCTGTGCTACAATTGCGAATCTTAATGGGAACACACTACATACATCATCATGAATAAAAAATCCAAATATATTTTGCACTTGGGAAATGTAACACAGAATTTCAGTAATTCTGAAAAAGGAAGCACATAGACTATAACTTGAGTTAAGTTAAAAATACAAGATGTTTCTATCAAGATTTGTGAATAATACATGTCTTCTTATTTGTTGCATTTATCTCTCTGCATAAAAATGTAAGAAGTTAAACTCTATCAACATTAGAATGAGTAACTTTATGGGGGAGATTGTTTCATTTTCAGAGAAAAATATTAACATTTAAAAGTAACTGCATTTTAAGGATCCCACACTTTTACATTTAGATTTAGTACAGTTCTAATACTCTGCACCACACTGTAATTTTCCTAAGGCAAATACATTAATAGGGGACAATCTGTCCCAGTTTATGTCACTTTCTTAGTGATGGGAATGTGCAATGGGATATATGCCTTTGGCTCAACAAGAATTTTGTTTTCTAAGCTTTCTATCTTAAAAAAAAAATACTTAACTTGCAACAATCCCCTAATCTTGCATATTTGCCCTCATGAGTTCTTTAATGAAGAACTTATTTTTACTCCAATATCCTGCCTGTGGAAAATCACATTATCCAGATCACGTCCCTTGCTCATAATATGCATTACCAGATATGATTTTTAGTCACACACAAACACACATGCACTTCAGGTAAACTTCAGAGGGACAGTATCTCTAATAATATACTGGCAGTTCTTTGTACTAGGAATTTTACAAGTATCTGTTTCAAAGTTTCTTCAAAATAAAATATAAGAACATCAAGAAAGGAATCCAAGATATGTCATGAATTAAAAATGGAATATTATTAATGAAAATAATGGTAAGTTTGTATTGTTTTCACTATTGAAGTACATTATTGTCAGTGTCTTGAAAGACTTCCAAAATTGTGTTTTATGAAATATGGTATGGTCAAGCAAATTCATTTAAATAATACACTTGATTTCAAAATTAATTACTCGGTATGCACGTTTCCTCCAAACATGGAACTTTTGCAGAGAAACACAGATTGCAATGAAATTGAACTTTATGCTACTTTTTAATATGATGGATTTTTCTGATTAATTTCAAATTTCTGTAAGAAAAGCATTTTTAAGATTATATTCCATTCTCCTCTTTGCAATGTAATGTAATAATCCAAGCAAGGCATTCCATTTATAGTTAAGAGAAAGGAGAATTTTGCACACAATTTCTTTTGTTGTGCATTAACGGAAAATGGGAAATATATTTATATTATCATGGTTAAAAAAAAACATAAGCACTAGTCAATCCAGTACAAACATTGATTTTTCTGATGGCAAATATCTATGAAGACTTGGTGCATTTTATTTTACATTTGATCTTATGATTAAATATTTGTCTACTACTTATAGCTGAAACAAATACATTTGCTCAACAGTGTTAAATGCAGCATACTAGATAGAAGTGCACAGACAAAAGAGGGTTACTGCAAATAAAAGATGCTTAATATAAATAAGTGATATGATAAACTGCTTTAGAAAGTGGAAATTTTTTCTTATATTTTACTGATTATGGTAACTTGAGGCTTTGGTGCAACCTAAACCAGATCCAAATTCCATGCATGGAGAGCCATCCTGTTCAGTGGTGGATTTCACTTACCTTTGCTACCGGTTTGTCTGCATGCGTGTGTGAGCGAACCGAGCACACGCATCACTTCTGTGCATGTACATTTCTGCGCATGCGCACCACTTCTGGTGCGCATGCACAGAGTGTATTTGATGACATCTGGGTGGGTAGGCAGAACTTTCCACCACCACTGATACCGGTTCGCTCAAACTGAGGTGAACCAGTAGCAACCCACCACTGATCCTGTTGACTGCTTGATTATTTGTGAGGTGGCAGAGTGAGGGGAAAAAAAGCAACCCTTGATTGAGTGGATTGAGTGTACTGCCCTGGGACAAGGCACTGTTCAAATCAATGGAAGGTTCTTCCTTCATTCTCAAAGTTGGACATCTCTCATCTTGGTCCTTTGCTAGAAATCTCCTTAACAGATACAAGTTACTTGTACTTCTTTCCAAGGGTGAAATGCTCCTGGTTCAGACCGGATCACCCGATCCGGTAGTGATGGTGGCAGGTGGTTTGGAGAACTGGTAGCAAACATCCCTGCCCCCCACATGCCCAGCTGAGCCACGCAATCATCAGAGGCTTATTTTTTATTTTTAAAAGCATTTTTTCTACAACCTCTTTGGCTGAAAAAATGCTTTTAAAAGAAAAAAAAAAGCCTCTGCCGATCAGGCAACTGAGCTGGGATCGTCAGAGGCTTTTAAAAGCTTTTTTAAAACAACCTCTTCGGCTGAAGAGGTTGTAGAAAAAATGCTTTTAAAAGTAAAAAAAGAAAAAAGTTAGCCACGCCCACCCAGTTACATTACCCCCACCACCACCAAGCCACACCTACAGAACCACTAGTAACAAATTTTACATTTCACCACTGCTTCTTTCCCACCCTCAGTGATCTGGCCCTAAAAATAATGAAATGAAGACCTGATAGGTGGAGGGGTGGAGGGGGAAGCATCTGTCAGACAACAAAAAAAGAAGCCTCCCATGGCCAGTCCCAGAATTTGTGGACTGAGAAGATGTAGGACAGGGCTGTCAAACTTGTGGTCCATGGGCTGGATGTGTAATGCGCTGGCCATGCCCACATCCAGTTTAGCAAAGGGTAAAAAAATCTCCACATGCTGCTGCTGTGATGACACGAGTTTGACAGCCCTGATGTAGGGTATCATTCTGAGTCTTCTTCACAAGCACACTAAATGGTCCTATGGAAGGCAACTTTCCAGTGTGCCAATGGTGGCTTCTCTTTTTACCAGCCCAACCAAATGAAGGTTCCTTACTGCCATTTGTTGCTCCAAATGAGATTTCTCCTATAAATAGGAATTAGCTTTCTTAAAACCTATGGTAAAATATGTTGAATTTGTCTTTTTAAACTTCTAGTATCATACCAGGGGATTCTGACCCAGGTAAGAGAGATGATTGTTCCATGTTGTTATGGCTTCTTTCCTGTTCTTTTGTTGTTCAATGACAAAAATAGACTATGTAGCTTCTAAATCACTATAACAAAATACACTAAGTGATTATTTTCACAATAAATCAATCATTAATGAAACAATTATGAGAAAAATAGTGTAATTCCTAGCATTTTTAATAGACATTAGAAAAATAATAGTGAATCCTTATTCACTTATTAGCCAGTAAAATTTACGAAATGTACAACATGAAAATCAAAATGTATAAGATAATAAATATTCTTACATAGCAATAAGTCTATATAATAAAACTACTATATATACAGTAGTTTTATACTATATACTATAAAAAGTTTCATATTTGCTCATTGAGAATGTAATTGTGATGTGCTTTTTAACATTTTTGCTATACAGTACACTAAATAAAGAACATTGGATGACTCACAATTATGGCAGCATCTCACATTTCTTATTAATAAAAGATAAACTGTTCACAATTTATTTTCTATATCAGAGTGACAGTTCTGTTTTATGCTTTTTATCTAGTTTGGTCATCTAACCATAAGATCAGGACTAACCATAAGATCAGGACTAACCTTCCGGAGAAGGGCGGCATATAAATCAAATTTAAAAAAAACAAAACTATCATAGTCCTTCTAATCTGCTGTCCTCCAGACATCAATTCCCAATCCATCTGGATGGCAGCAAGTAAGAGAAGACTGAGGCATCTTCTTTGTAATTAGTTAGGTAGGGGTTTCACCTACTTCTGGATTGAAAAACTCTCCTCATGGTCACTCATAGCTTGATCAACTTTCAGGTAGACTATTGTAACTTACTCTATATGGGGCTACTCTTGGAGATCATCAGAAGCTACAGCTGGTCCAGAAGATGGCTGCCTGAGCAATGGTGGGCTAGGCTTGTTAACAGTATATGATACTCTGTTACACGAGCTGCACTCATTACCAGCTGTCTTTGTGGTGCAAATCAAATGCTGATTATGTCATAAAGAGGTAAATGACACAAAGCCTAGTTATTTTAGGGATCACCAGTTTCCCTTAATGTCTGCTCATCCTGTGTTTTCTGCAGTGGTGGGTTTCTACCGGTTCACCACGGTTTGGACAAACCCGTAGTGGTGGAGGCAGAAGGCCCACCTGCTTGGACGTCATCACGGATCCTTTGCGCATGTTCCGAACTAGTAGCGAAGGTAAGTGGAACCCACTATTGGTTTTCTGGAAAAATGAGCTTGCTTCAAGTCCCTTCAATTAAACAAACTTATGCAGTGGGATCCAGAAAGTAGGCATTCTATGGCACTATACCTTCCCTTTGCAAGAAACAGATGAGATCTCTCAGTTACTTGTATGACTGTTACTTTGCCTGCTTTCAAATGATCTTTAAAAACTTGGCCCTTTCCTCAGGCCTTGGGTTAAGACAATTGGCAAGCTTCTTAAAACTACAAGGGAATATGGAAGGATAATTTTATTTTCTTGGGTAATTATTTTTTTTAATGGATATTGTTTTTGTTCTTTGTAAAACCAGTCAGAGTTGAGTGTCCTGTTAACTAAAATAACTGGGCAGTACTTAGTTATTGGCTATAGAATTAGGGAAACAATGATCCTGTTTCTTACAGCCTCTTCTGTGACTGTACGAGAAATCTATTTGCCACATGAACCAAATGTTTCAGAAAACTGTGCTGTCTTGGCATGGCTTGGGAGCTCATCCTCATTTCTGTTTCTTAAGCAGATGACACCTCTGTGACTTATGAGACTCTAGAATGCCAATGTTCAGTAACAGAGGTGACAATTTAACAAAGGAAAAGAGATAAGAGGTTTAATGAATGTTTAGGCTGAAAGTGGCAAAATTCACACCTCTCAGTGCTTGACTAGCATTTGCAATCAATTGATTGAATTATTTCCTTGTTGATTTTATTTAACTGGCAAATGATATTATGTGACATTTTCTAGGCGATTAAATATTTATATAAAAACTAATTCAGCTATTGTTGTTCCACAATGTGGAAATATTAGCCAGCATAACTAAAACTTTACTTTCAATAAATATGTGTAATATTAATGGTTAATAAAACAATTTCTAAGCTATCTTAGAATGAAATAGGAAACAAATGAAATGGAATGATGAAAGCAGAACAATAGGAAACTGATGGATAAATAGGCATTTATTTATCTGAATTCTAATTTTCAAAATGTATTTATAAAATATCAAATAAGTACAATCTTGGAAGTATTTAGATAAATTGTATCATCATACATAACCTTATAAATAAAATATATTTCCAATTTTAGTTCATGCTTTCTTATAGTTTATCCTGTTTTTTCCAATTTGTACTCTCTTTAAGATCTTTGGTGATGTTAGAAATTAATTCTGGATTTGCATATGAGGTAGGGAAAACTGATGGATATTGAGAATATAACTGTATAATTTATAATATGATATGATATATGATATGATATAATATAATATAATATAAATATGTAACGTATGGGAAAGTAATCTTATTTAAATCTAAAAACAAAATAAATAGTTAAGTTTGCTTTCAGACATGTAGTAAGATGCTATGTATAACTTCATACTATATAGTGATTGTGTGAGCTTCAGTTCACTTACCAATCATTAAAATATACAATTTGACCAAGGCTGCCTAATCTTCTGCGTGCACTACAGTATTACACTATGGCGTAAGCAGAGCCTTACAGAGCTCAGAAAAGCAACAAGATATAAATAAAAGAAATTAAAGATATTAGATAAATAAGGAAAGCTTCCATAGCTGAAAACTGTTTAAATCAACTTCATTCATTATGCTGCTCCATACCTTTCTGCCTCTACAAAGCATTCTTGCTTTCACCATGTCCATACCCGGTTTCATACATTGACTTTGTTATTTAAAACCCTCACTTCTTTCTTTTTGAGTATCTCATCAGCTCCATCCAACCACAACATTCTTTATTTCACCCTTCCTTTCAACTCATTCATTTTTCCTTCATATATGTTTTTATTTATTTATTACAAGTGCTTTTATGCTGCTTCAGTCAAGTGAATCTAATGAGCCTCATTCATTCCTTCTACTTCAGCAAACCACCTCAATGTACCTCTTTCATACTGGGCACTCACATTTGCATTCAATCCACATTAATTTAGCACACACTGATTCTTGACATTACCTTTTCTTGTTTTACCACCCACACATTGCATACATACCCAAATTCCCACTGCATTCAAATGACTGTTTTGTTTATCATTCTATATTTATGCTCAGCTCTCCAGATAGCAAAATGAGGAAAGCATGTCCTTGTGCAAAAGCATTTATTGTTTCTGTAAACAACTATACCTCACAACAAGCCACATACTATGCCACACCCGTCTACTTTATAATTTCTCCATCCATTATTTCATATTTAGTAAATATTCTTCCATCTATCTGCCTACTCCAGTCTTTTGCCCTTTCTCTTGCAATCATTCACTTCATTCTCCTGTCAAAGATAAGTGCAGTTCCATACTCCTTGTTGCTAGTTATTCAATCTATACAAAACTGAGTACAAATCATTTAGATTTAACTGCATGCTTATCCATGTGCAAAAATACATGTACATCCACATTGCTATAAACATGTAAAGCTTGCTATGGATGCAAACATGGATACGTGTATCCATAAATACATTAAATAATCAAGTGGAAAAAATATATCCATGGCTAATTTCCTGTTCAGTGCTGAACCATTCTCAGGCATGCTTTACTTTCAAAATATACCAATTTTATTTACATTTATTCACTAATCAATTTTCATAGTGCTGAAAACATCTCTCAACAAGCCTATTCACTTCAACCTATCTTCAAAAACCTTTCTGGTACCCCATAATGTAATTGTTTTCATTCTCTTCTAAACAACTTCTTCCACTTTCCATTCATTCTTTTGGAAGACAAATCTGTCATACAAGACTTGAACCATTTTTTCCTGCAATTCTCAATTTTCATTCTCACTTTATTCACCTTCTCCCTTTTTAAAAATATTATTATTATTATTATTATTATTATTATTATTATTATTATTATTAATTAAATTTATATACCGCCCTACTCCCGAGGGACTCAGGGCGGTGAACAGCCAAAATAAAATACATGTAATACAAATATTAAAAACATTTAAATATATATTAAATATTATGGCCCCAAAAACAAATTAAAACCAATTTTAAAACCCAATTTAAAATTTAAAACAATTTAAAAGAGGTTAGGCCCGGCCAGCCTGCTGAAAAGAGAATGGTTTAAGGGCACAACGGAACGTGCACAGATCTGGGATGTTCCGTATCTCCGGGGGGAGCTCGTTCCAAATGGTAGGTGCCCCCACAGAGAAGGCTCTCCCCCTCGGGGCCGCCAGCCGACATTGTTTGGCCAACAGCACCCTGAGAAGTCTCTCTCTATGGGATGTACTGGTCTGTGAGGGGCTACTGGTGGCAGAAGGCGGTCTCGTAAATACCCTGGCCCTAAGCCATGGAGTGGTCTAAAGGTGGTAACCAAGACCTTGAAGTGCACCTGGAAGACCACCGGGAGCCAGTGCAGTTCGCGCAGGAGGGGTGTCACATGGGAGCGCCATGTCGCTCCCATAACCACCCGCACGGCCACATTCTGGACCAGCTGGAGCCTCCGGGTGCTCCTCAAGGGGAGCCCCATGTAGAGAGCATTGCAGTAGTCTAGGTGGGAAGTGACTAGGTCTTCGTAATACCTGCTAGATCCGCTCCCCCCTCATGAACAAGGTCACAAATGAGGGGGGCTTTATTTACAACGGATCTGGCATTGCACAACATCAGCCTAAGGTCCAGGCCCTGAGAGTCTGGTCTACCTGGGGAACGAGAAGAGCCATGGGGGCCAGAGCGCGCCACCGCTTGGAGACAGCGGGTGCGCACTCCCATAACGTGGTTTGGCCCCTCCTCCCGCCATATCTGCCCCTCCCACTCACAGTACTAATGTTATTACAAGCTCCAACCCCCTCCTTAACCCAGAACCCCGTGCCTCCCATATTGTAATCCCTAGCCAGGCCAGGTCCCAACCTCCATGGGTCTTCCCCCAAACCCACAACCCTGTTTCCAATCCAACCCTCCCTCCCCCTAAAACCCATTTCAAATTTAATTAAAAATTTATATAAAAATCTTCGCAAACTCCCTTTTGCTGTGTGCCACCTCTCGGGGTTCCAAAACCCATCATCAGGTTAGGCCCTTGATAAAGTGGAGGGCCAAACCTGCGAGAGGGGGGAATCTCGCAGAGCGCGAAGCTCAGTCACTGAATACATCCAATCTTTTGGGGTGGAAGATAGTCCATGGTCAGGGGGACCATTTCAGTGATTTAAAATCCAAAAGGAGAAGGAGAAGAGACACCAGTCTTGGATACAAATAAACCAGACTCCACTGCCCTCTCATAGCAGTGAAAGGAGATAAGTGCCTTTTGGCATCCAGAAATAGTTGACCGAAAAACCCTCTCACGATGACTGGCCTACAAGAATAGTCCAAGATCTAGATGAAGTCGGTAATGAAAAGGCAGTCATAAGCCAACTCCCTCAGAGTTTGTATTCAAGAGTTAAAGTTCTCCATACGGATTAAGGAAAAAGATGGAATTCAGCCAACAAGGGTCCGTCTGCAGGAACGCGTAAGAGCACTATCCAGGGAGGCCATGATCGAAAAGTAGGGAAAGATATTATTTAGCAGGCTGGGAATAGGCAGGGATGGCAGTGACCATAATAAGGCCGAAAATAGGCCAAGAGGGGGGAGGAAAATGGGGGGGAATGTACCGGCAACCAAGCGCCAGGGCGTAGAAAGCCCCCACAGTCATCTTCTGCCCCCCAACCTTCAATCTCACCCTAAGGTCTTCTCCTGGTCAGTAAGGTTCTCAAACTCTGCCTCCTCTAGCTCACAATGGAGGACTCCAGGGCCATTTAGGGGGCGGCCCTCCAAAGTGGGCCAGACCCCCTTTCAAGCGCCCAGGTATTCTGTAAAGTCCTGCAACGTATCCCCTGCCATCTCCTCTGGGCCCTCCAGCAACTGTCCCAGCTTCCAGCCTCCGTCCCAGGGCCGCCATTGCTGCCACCGCCGCCACCACCATCGCCGCCAGCCTCCTCGTCCACCTCTTCATGGCCATCCCAGCCCCGAACAATGTTTGGGGCTTCCAGGGTCCCATAAAGAGTCCCAACGTGGGTGCCACAGCCGACGCCAGCATCGTGGTCAGCGCTCTGGCAACCTCCGGAGAAAGCTGGATCCGTTAGCAGCAGCTGTTTGGCCGGGCCTGCCATCCACGTCGCTCCCACAGCCGCCCTCGTCCTGGACACCCTCGTCTCAGCCGGATCATCCCGAGGGACGAAAAACCCCTTCAAATGGCTGGTGAGAGCTCCTCAACCTGGGCAAGGGGCCGTAGGTGTTCAAACCGCCCCCCCCGAGCCCCCCCAAGGCCAACACATCACCCCCAAGATCGAGCGCTCAGTGAGGAGCCGCCATCTTGGGCATGCACAGAGGAAGAATACTGTATATGTCCATTTTTCCCCAAGACCCTCTGCCTATTCCTTCCTTTCTAATGCATATTCATCAGCAAATGAATATATCACATATAAATCATATATTCAAAGCAGATCTTGTTCTAACCCGATTCCAGTCACCATCCTTATTCATTCTTAGTTCATCATATTGACTGAGTACTTTTTGACTACTGTTTTCTTTTCTCTTGTTCCTATCTAATCAAATACTGTTAACTTTTTTCTCTGAATCATTAACTTAGAATGTTGCTCAGTTTTTCTCAAAATTCATCCTTCCTTCTTTATTGTACTAATTATTCATTAGAGTATAATATGCAACTATCACAAAACTATGAATTTCATGTTTCACACTGACAAATTTCACACTAGTGTTTGGCAGTAAATCTTAGCTAGCCCGTCATTTTGTCCCTTATACAGCAATAGGATTAACTTGACAGGAGACACTAAAACCAGATTATCTTAAAAGCTTTACCATGGACTAAAATGAAGCCTTAAAAACAATACTAGATCTTTGCAGGGAACAGCCACGGTGGCACAGTGGTTAGAGTGCAGTACTGCAGGCTACTTCTGCTGACTGCCGGCTGACTGCAATTTGGCAGTTCGAATCTCACCAGGCTCAAGGTTGAATCAGGCTTCCATCCTTCCGAGATGGGTAAAATGAGGACCCAGATTGTTGGGGGCAATATGCTGACTCTGTAAACTGCTTAGAGAGGGCTGTAAAAGCACTATGAAGCAGTATATAAGTCTAAGTGCTACTGCTATTGCTATTTGCTCCACAGTTTTCTTCCTACTATTTCAAATTAACAATACAAAGCTCATTTTTTGCTGGCCTTGGAAGGCAGCTAAATAAATATTATATAATAGTTCTCACTAACCTGAGAATATCAATCAGAACAATCTAAATGACACAGGCTCATACTTCCTGACATGGTCAAAAGTGTGAGGACCAGTCAAAAATAACTTTTTCAGCCTTCTGAGTAGTCCATATGCATAAAAGGATACAGCAAGAGAAGGATGAAGGAAGGGAAGGGAAATTAGAGTAGGAGTGAGGGTAAGAGAGGGAGGAAGAGAGGAGGAGAAGGAGAAAGGAAGAGGAAGTAGGGAGGAGAAGAAGAGGGGGGGAGAAGGAGTAAGAAGGAAAGAAAAGAGAGAGGTGGTAGGTTGGAGGAGAAAGATTGCTGTACAATAAAAAAGATGAAAGGGAAGAAAGCCAAACCCAAACAAATATAAAGATATTAAGATAAAGAATGAATTGTTAAACTTTAAAGAATAAAAGAGAACAAATATGAATAAATAGCAATAATTAGAAACACACATACAAACATACAATGTATTTTCTTTGAACAGAGTATTTGGCCGGTTCACAAATTTAAACAGTGTTTAGTCATTTCACTTAAATTTACAATTTCTATATTTCCTTTTTGCCATATTTATTCCTCATCTATTTTTTAAAAAAACCAATATTACCCTTCATCCTCATCTCTAATCTTAATCAAATTCAATTTTTCACTTCTATTCTATATTATACCCCTACCCATCTATTTTTATATCCATCCTCACATTGGTTCATTATGTAATATTGCAGTTAAAATTCAACATTTTAATATAAATCAATTAGTTATATAACTATCTTTTTTGTATATTAATCAATATGAACATGAATATTCCAATTATTTCCATGCAATCCAATTTCTTACAAATCCATTAATTATATTTGCCAATAACAATAAACCAAATAGTTTCCCCTATATATTCCTCCAAACCACAACTTAACCATTTCTGCTTTCAATACAATATACAATTAATAGTATCTCAATTATTACAATTCCCCAGTTAAATAGAGCTTTTTTTCTTTTGTATTTTAAAATCTTGAACTTTCCTCTTTTGCCCTAAATTTCTCATTGTTTGCACCTACCTTTTTTGGTGAGAAAAGAGAAAAAGAAATCCCTGCCTCATTTTGTCACGTTGCAGCACAGCCTGCTTTACTTTCAGTTTCCTTTTAGCTAGGGAAAATAAATCACTGTTTGCAGCTAGCAAGGAGCTTGCAAAACGAGAGCTTGCAAAAGAGCCTGCGCAAAACAGCTGAGAGCGAATCAGCTGAGAGTCGGAGGCAAATCTAATCAAGCCTAAGCTAAAGCTGAAAGGAGTTGTTTTTTCCTGCTGTTTGCTTGCAAGGAGGTAACTGCTGCGAGGCACAGGCCAAAGGGTGGCAGCTACCCTCCTTGCCACTTAGCCTTCCCTGTTGTCCCTTTTTGCCTCTAGCACCCCCTGCCGCCCCGCCCCCAGTACCGCCCCCTTTGGCAACCACTGGCTTAACTATTTAACTCCTTAACAAGTAGAATCCCACCACTGGGTCTACCCATTTATTTTTGCAGGCAGGGGTCTACTCATTTGTTTTCTTTTGACACTGATCAGCTGTAGGGCGGCCCTTTGAAGCCCCGCAGCAGCTGTAAGGCCAATAAAATTACAAAAAAACACCGAACCGTTTGTTAAACCGTTTGGCTCGCCCACCCCTCGCCCAGTGGTGCGGAGGGGCAGGGCAAGGGGCAGGGCGAGCCAGCAATTTAACAAACGGTTCAGCCGAACCGCCTAGAACCGGCAGAATCCCACCACTGTGCAGGAGAAGGGGTACTGTGGGGGGCCACACACATATGTGTGGAGGGACAGGATGCTTGTGGGGATGGGGCACATACAGGGGCACGTACACACATGCATGGGGGTGAGGCATGTGCAGGGTGCACACGCATGTATGGGGGACAGGGTGCATGCAGGGGGATATGCGTGCATGCAAGGAGGCCATGTGCACATGTGCAGGGATGGGGCGCATGCACGTGGCCTGCGCACACATTGCATTTTGGGGGATTGAGTGCACACACATGCATTCAGGGGGACACGCACATGCTTTGGGCACTCAGTCTGGAAAGGGTTAGCCATTACTGATATATGATGTTCTAATACATGATCAGGACATTTTCAGAATGCTTCCTTTCCCTTCCTTTTCAAATGTATTCCTGCTCTTTCAGTTGCATTTCCAGATGGTTATCTTGGAGAGTGACTATAGAAGCAAATAATTTGTGAATGTTCATGTGGCTTCATAACATACAATCCATAATTGATGAAAAATGGAAACTGCTGTGATGAAATGGAAGCAATCTACCTGCACAGAGATTACGTGCTGCTTATTTGTAATCATTGCTTTTCCCATATAAACCAAGAATCAATCCATCCGATTACCACTGACTTCTATTTAGTATATATCTATTATTGTGTTCATATAAGGAAAAAATAAAATCATTTAAAAACTGACAAATAGCTTAAAGGCAGGTATGTGTATTGAGTTCCCAATCGCTTCCCAGTATCACCATTTACAAGAAAACAAAATAAACAAAAAACATAGCATTAAATTGTAATAGAGCAACAACAGAGAGTAACCAGAATAACCCATTTCTTGCATTTTACTTAGTCCCAACCGCTTTCAACTGATGGGACCAGGAATGTACATTTACATTTAATGGTAAAGAGGATGGAAGAAGGAGTTGGAGCTGGAGTTCTCTTAGGAGAAGCACTGGAAATAAGAAAATGGATTTGGTATGCTGGCTGTATACATGATGATTTAGCTATTTTAGTGTTTACGCTATATTGTTTTAAATAGAATATCCTTTTGAAATACAATTGCATGATTTAATTGGGCTGCATGGTAACTGGAAGTTCAGTGTTGGAAAAGGTAGGTAAACTATTTTTAATAAATAAATAAAACTAGCAGCATTCAGCAGCATAAATAAAAGCATTCATATGCTTCATATGCCAAAGCCTTTTCCTCTGAAAGCAGCATTTCCTTAGGAGATTTTTCATTGGCCTGGGCTTCTCTGGCCAACAGTAGCTTTCCTTAAGTATAACTCAACTCCAAGTGGTTTTCCTGGCAATGACATGAAAATACTTTGCCGCGGGCTTCTTCAGGAATGATGGGGTTTTTTTCAACTTCTTAATTTAGTCCATAGCCCTGAGATTCCCTTCTGGCTTCAGTTCTAGTACTAGTCTAGCTTGCTAAGCCTTTTTGAGATTAGCCAAGGTCAGATAACTTATACCATCTACTGTGACTTAACTAGAAAAGCCAGCAGAAAATCATGTCCGGGTGGCAAATAATGTCTTTGCAGTCTTTAAAGCGTTTGCCCTTTTCATTATCTATAGCTATTTTTCTTTTTCCTGTCTTTTAAAAAAAAGCACGTTGTTACTAGCATTATTTTGCATACTTCAAGGGAGATAGAGCACTTGCTTTAAAATGTTGCGGGATCATTTGCTTAGGGTCAGCAATCTTTGTGATACAGGTAAGTAAAAGGTTACTTTCCATGGAAAAAAAACAGCAGGATGATTTACAAAATGCCAGCGTTAAATTGCAGGGAAGGAGCAATGGGCCTTATGAATTTTAATAGCATGCATAGCTTTCTTCTGCTGTTTGTTTGTCCCTTGTGGCTTGAAGAGAGTGGCTCAGAATGATGACCTATGCCGGTAAACTTGTAAGAGATGACAACTTTCCCTTATGCTTCTGTCTGCTTTCTCTGCATCCCCTACAGCTTTATTCACCTTGCAGCAATAAATTTCAAACTGTTAATGTCAATTGACCCAGCTTAAGAAGACTAGCACATTGTCGAATAAGAGTGGCAATTATTAGGGGAAGCAAAATCTTATCAATGAGAGATCTGCTCTTCCTCATTTCTCTCACACTTTTATTTTAGAAAACTCAGCAGAAAGTTGCTAATGTTGCATATCTGCATAGTGAGGACAACAGAGCTGCAACTGAAAAGGTTCTAATAAAGAGAACATGCATGGGTTTATGGGAATACACACATAATGTTGTAATAAAGTTATTTTGTTTTAAAAAGTGAAAAATTAGAGGTAGGGGTATTTTTAATACCCAAAAGTCCAATGCATTGGCCTTATTTTTAACTGTATGCTCTAATCCAGCTAGAAATTTCTTATCTCGTTTATTATGAGGACACCTATGCTTCTTGATGGTCAATACCCTGAGGGTATCTACCCATTCCAACAAGTCAGATAGGGTAAATGCACTCTAGGTTCCTTCCTACAAATGTTTCTGTCCACTGGGACCCATAAAAATGTCTTTTCTGCAGCAACTTCTGCCTTGGGAATCATCCTTCCCCCTGGGAACTGGAAAGTCCTCGTCCTTTTAGTTTTCCAGAAGGTCATGAAAAATTCCTATAAACAATGGGACTGGAGTCCAGGGATTGTATTTGTTGATGTATTCAAGAGTGTTGATTGGGATGCAAGATTCTAGTTTTACTCTTTTTGTTTCTTTGTTTGTTATTGTTGTGAGCTAGCTAGAATTCTAGCATATATTTTATTTAAATATTTGTGCCAACTTCCTTACCAAAACAAATAATAATCTTAAATCTGTTTAACAATAAAATTCAAACAATTAAAACAGTAGATTTACACACTTTTAAAGTATATTAAAATGTTAAACAAAGAATATAACAAAGAGTAAAAACAGCAGTAATGCAGCATTAAAGGCCTAGGAGAGTAAATAATTCTTTAATGTTGTGAAAATATATTAATGATGGTGCCAGCAGTATCTAAATGCTGAATATTTTAAAGTTGGACAGGGCTACCACTGAACATTTTCCATGTCCAGGCCCTATTAAATATACCCCTATTAAAATGGAGCTAGAAAAGCTATTTCATCTAAGAGTTCTGGATCCAATGAGCCAATTCATCCTTAATGATCCTGGTTAGGAAGGGATTTTTTAAAGACTATCCTGTAATAATTTCAAGTTTGTGAATCCATAATTTACTCCTATGGCTTCATTAAACCTTTACCCATTATGTTTCACAGGCAATATGTACACGAGAAGGAGGAAATACTTGAAGTGAAGAAATTTAGGATTCCAAGTTATGCACTGTTTAAGTAAAAGCACCAAAGGGAATACGGGAGATAAAATGCATAAATGGAAGCTTATACAAGAAGGTACCAAAAGCTCTGGGGTAAAATTAAATGTTTATCCAGGGGGAAAGATACAGTACACAGCAAATCACATGGACCCATTAAATGAACTGAACACCACATCTTAGTTGGAAGAGAAAATGATACATTTCCTTCTGGGTCTGCCACATTATGGGACTCTTCCAAGAAGCTTTCAGAAATATTGCCTGAGAGGACAGTATACTGAAATATTTTCTTTCACATTGCCTTCTAATTTTATGTTTTGAACTAGTCCATAGATATAGTGTTGAACTGTATGGGGATTAAATCCCAGTGAGACAGAGATGGGTGGGCAATTCCTAAATATTTTTGGTTTCAAATGTGATCCTCACCCATTTGTGATCTTCACTGTTAGCTTCTGACAAGCAATAGGGAAGCCAGCAAGGAAACACAAGTAGCAGTCATAAGACATAAAGCATAAGAACTATGTTTTATTCAGTTAATTACTGCAAACAACTGCTAGAATCGCCTTCATAGGTTGGTACGGTTATTTTGCTTTATGACTGTGTTACTTAGTGATGGAGTTCCTGGTCCCAATGTTGGTTGTTAACTGAGAAATGAGTATATGAATAGAGTTCCAAGAACTTCAAAATAAGGAAATAATAAGAGTTTGTCAAAGTAGAATACGGTTGTACTTTATTAGATTCAACTATAATTTTAGTATTGACAAAATTTAACTCCTGAAGACTACCTGGACTGGTCTTTTTAGGTTTTTTTTAGTGAGATTTTCAGAAGTGGTTTGCTGTTGCCTTTTTCCTAAGCTAGAGAAGAGAACTGGCTCAAGGTTTCCTAGATGACATTGTGACTAAGGTAGAACTAACATTCATAGCCTCCCAGTTTCTAGTCTGATGCCTCAACCACTACACCAAACTGGTCATAAATATGTTACATATATTTATTTTATATAGTGTCTTTCTTTGCAAATTCAGAATTCAGAAGTAACACTTAGATTAAATCCCACTGAAAATAATGGGTTTACAATAGTTGCTATAATTTATTGTTCCACTAAGTATTAATGTACTTTTTATGAATATGCTTAGAATAGTCCTCCTTATTAAACAACATTAACTATTGTGAAATATACCATTACTAGAAAACTAGTAATGGACTAGTTACTGGACTAAAAAAATGAAACAATTTAACAAAATAGCAGGTTAATTTTTAAGGAAGGAAGGAGGAAAGAAAGGAAGGGAGTTGTATTAGTTATTAACTCAAAAACAATCATGGCATTTTAATCCTAAATATGGAACAGTCCCTTGAAATTTATTAAAAAAATGGCAAAATCTAATACTAAGATGAAACTGAGAGCCATTTTGGTGTGGTAGTTAAGGTACCAGGTTAGAAATCAGGAGACCATGAGTTTTAATCCCATCTTGAGCACAAAACCAGCTGGGTGACCTTGGAGAAGTCATTCTTTCAGTCCTAGGAAGGAGGTAATGGCAAATTACTTTTGAAAAACCTTGCCAAGAAAATTGCAAGGATGGACTTCCGGCTGACGTCACAGCAAGATCGGACGTGACGAGCAGGTCTCCACGCTCCTATGCCAAATTCTTACCATTGGAGGGCTCTGAAAGGAGCATGGAAGCATGAGGAAAATAAACAACAATATACATGGCTATCTAAAGAGAGTGTCATTATATCCAAGATATAATGTTTGAAAGTCCACATTATATCAAGCTCATCAGTAAGTTTAAGCTATGAAATAAATAGTTGTCATGAAATGGCATGAAGTTGGCACTGCTCTGAATTCTGTGCTCCTGAAAGCAAAATGCTAGCATTGTCAATCACTCTGATCTGCCATTTAATTCAATAACTTTTATTATTTGTTGATCTAGGAAAATATTATTTCGTGCCCAGAGGTCTCAGAAAAATAGGACAGCAATAGACATTTCTTGAAAGAGTCTAGTCCTTGTTCACAATGGTTGTTACAAATCTTGGCTGCTAATTTTCAGTAGGATTTAGCATGAATTTCCTGCCAAATCTATAGAGGCTTACACTTATTTTACTTTGATGCTAGATTAATGCATTAATTTTTCATTAATTCAGTATTTTTTAAGCTTAGACTAGAAGAACTTGCCTACTGCTGGATTGCAACAGGTTATGCAAATGAGGAAGGACCTTGATTGATTGATTGAGGAATCTAAGTTCTGTAAGTATTATTCTAATCACAATAATAGAAGTTTGAGTGATGTTCATGTTTAAAGTGGAATGTTTCCCAATATAAAGCTTGGTTGAACAATAGCGTTGAAGAAATTTTATCAGGTAAATTTCAGTTACTTCCTCATTTGTCATGGGAACCTTTTGGGAATGTTCAGCTTTGTAAATCTGTTTTCTCAAAGTCTATTTTTGCTGTGCAAACACAGTGTATATCACAATTTACAAAGAATGGGACTGGAATATCTGAATATAGTCCAAGAAGAAGGCAAAAGAAAAAAGAAAAAGAAAAATCAGTTAATTTCCAGTGAATAATGCTAATTTATACTGAGCCTTTTCTAATATATACAACAGATATCAGTCTCTGATTTCTTTTCAAGCAAGATGCTATGAATCCACTGTGGCATGAATAAATATGTAGTTAATGCCAGCTACTGTCCATTAAAAATGTGTTTTTGCTGAACAATTGTGTACAGAAATGTGCATATATGGGACAGCTGCATAAAACAATGTGTACATTAGGGAAATTTGCATATAAATGTATGTATAAATGTATGTATACAAAACCCTTGTGTTAATGAGCCATAAATACAAAATGCTGATGTTTTCTCTCATTTTTGTTTGAATACATCCCTTATTAATTGGAACTGAATTCATTCAGACCATAACAACTCTAGTCAGATCACAAAGGTTTATCTAATACTGGTAACTATGTACTAATCTAAATAATAATTGTTGGAAAGTTTCAAGTTATTTTCATCCAGGATACTTCAGATATTTTTCAATAGAACTTCCAGGCTTGAGACCTGGAATATTATGCACGAAAAGCCAATTTTCCACAATTAAACTTCATTTAACCTGTCACTTCTCCATGATTCCATTCTATTACTGTATTGCACATATACTCACACAGAGACACACCTCTATCTCTCTGTGTGTCTTTACCTCTGTCTCTATATCTGTCATCTCTGTTTCTGTCACTATCTCTACATTTCTATCTCTAGCTTAACATAATAGTTTTCATATTTATGGTGATGGGCAATATTCTTTTACCAGTGGACTATGAAAGCAGAGCAAAAAATATGAATCACAGACACAAGTTAATAGAAGTTCTCATAAAATAGAAAAGAACCATAAATAAGGTGTTAAGATAATTAAACACCTAAGATTAAAACAGAATAAACTGCAAGGCTCCAACTTTGGAAGTAGGCCATTTCCCTTGCAGCAAATCATGTGCTACTGACTGAATGTTTTTCCTCTCAATTTTTGTAGTAATCAGCACAAACCTGCCAGGTACTTTATTCTCCCCCTAACATATTTTGCTATTTAAAAATAACTTATTTTACGAGCTTATGAGCTAAAAGGAATTGTTGTTTCATTAAAAAAAATAATAATCCAGTGCTGTCCTTCTAACAGGGCCTTATAAGAATTTTAGTCTCCCCAATTTTGTAATCCATTTTCATTTTTTTCCTCATTACTGAGCCCAGAAAGGTAGAGAAAGAGAATATCAGTTTTAAACAATTTCATATTTAGGTTAATAACAATAATTAAAATGCAATGTACAGATATTGAATGCATCAAAATATGCTGTGGATAAAATTTAAAAAGTGATGAAATTACTTGCAAATCAAGTAAATCAGTGAAGCTCTTTCCCTTATAAAATAGATAATAGGATGGGCAATTCCAACTCCCTCATTGTGCCTCCCTGGCTGTCCATTCTTCATAAAATGAAGGGGGGAAAATGTTCATGAAGTCTTTTGGGTGAAATCTCAGAAGCCCAAGAGACTGTACATTTCTGGAGTAATGATCATACAATGAAAAATATTCATATATCAACTTGTAAGTATGGTAATTAAAATTCTTGAACATGCCCAAGACAATTGCTATCAATAATTCTTTTCTTTTGAAAACAATCTTAAAAGGTATTTCTTTTTTTATCAAATGGAGTAAGAAATTATTGCTGGATTTCACTAGCACTCCTGGTGTGGAAATAGCTAATTTAAAAAAAGAAAGTTTTTCCAAGTTTACAATTTTAGGGAGATAGTAATTTCCAAATATTTGTTTCTTGAGCAGAGGCTGTCCAGGTAACCAGACAACTGTAATAAGCACTAAACAAACCATAAATGTTTGATCAAAAGTGGTGCCTCATCAGCAAACAGGCTGAGTGAGGAACCCCTAGTACAAAGTAATCTAAACTGTTATGTAAAGAACCAGTGGTGGGTTGCCCCGGTTCACACCGTTTCAATAGAACTGGTAATAAAACCATCGGGAGGCTCTGCCCACTGACCCCAACATCATCAAAATGCTTCTGTGCATGCGCAGAAGAGCGCATGCGTGTGCAAGCAAAGTGAGCGCGTGCGGCCCCGTTGCGAACTGATAGTAAAGGTAAGTAGAACCCATCCCTGCAAAGCACATGCAAATACAACAGCATCATGGTTGCCAAAGTGAAATCAGGCTGTCACCAAACTTACCACTAACCTTTAGCATTCAAGGTTCCCTCTAACTATTTAGAACTTACATTTATATTTTTTAGAATTTACTTAATATTCTCCTATTCAGAGTTTGACTAACACTATTTTTAAGTTCTATAACAATTAGAAGGAGCTGGAGATCACAACATAAGAATTCCAGTGAACATTCTAGTTTAATTCTTTACAGGAAAATCTAAGCAGGCAAGTCTCTGGTTTATATTCTTATACTTTTTGGGATGTACAGAAGAGGAGATTTACCTGAGTTGTGAAACTAGAACAAGCATATCGTTTTAGAACAAAATTCATTGGGACCGACTCTTAGTCAAGCAATAATAAGACCACAGATTCTGTCTTTCAGGCTTTATTTTGGATATATTCCCCAAAATCAGTATGACTTTTTCAAAGAAGAGCCTGAGTGGCGGAGGAGGCTAATGCCTCCTACTAAGGCAGCATTTAACATCCAGCTGCCTGCAATTACTGCGAGTTCAATTCTCACCAGGCTCAAGGTCGACTCAGCTTTCCATCCTTTCTAAGGTGGGTAAAATGAGGACCCGGTTGTGGGGGCAATAAGCGGACTTTGTATAAAAATATACAAAAGTATGAAGGCTATTGCTTAATGCATTGTAAGCTGCCCTGAGTCTCCGGAAAAAGGTGGCATATAAATAATTTTTTTAAAAAAAGATGTTCCAAAATTTGCACTCATGTATTTGTGGTTCCAAACCTCCAAATGAATGGCTCATAACACACCTACCCAGGAGCATCTTCAAGAATGCAAGGAATATTCAGAAATTATGTAGAGCCCAACTTGTATGTCCACCTACATTCATATCGCTCACATGAGCATCAGAAACAGCTTGAGAGTTTATTGCATGAATTACTACCACCAATTAAAATGAACTCTGGATGGTTAACCTATCAAGATATTTTTGTTTAACGAGCCTGAATTCCAGAGAGAAATCAACTGAAGACAATATTCATTATTTTGTAGTGAAAAGTTGCCGTTCTAAAGGATTTGGGTTATTTATATTCACTATTATATTGGGCCAGCTCTGCTCGGCAATTATGAGAGTTGTAATTCCAATATATTTGAAGGGCATAGGCCTGGGAAAGGACAATGCATAATTTCTTTGCCTGAAGAATTTTTAAAAATCCATACTACCCCTTAATCAACAATTTCACTGTCAGCTTCATGGAACTGACATAGATTTATGCCATTTAAACTCCATGTTGCAGTTAATACAATAACCTTTACATTTTTATTATAGTTGGCTACTCTTTTGGAACGGAACATATTCTAGATTCTTAAAAGTCATTGGGGAAAAAAAGCTCACTCTGTATTTTTTTGTAAATCTGTTACTGCCCTCAAAAGAATAATTTCTGTGTCCATGTCATCATTTTTCATCCAGCACTGTTGCATCACTTAACTTTGTCCCCTCAAATCAAAGAAGAAGAAAAAAACCTATAATTGTCAAGAAGCCTCCATTTTTGTGGTCTGTAGAATGCTCTAAGATCAGATTGCTAAAATTCAGTGGTGAAACCCTATCAACTATGGAGCAATGTTACAAGTTTTAATTGAAATAAGTATAAAAATAGATGTGTTAAATTTCTGCTAGGTTAATTACATCTATTTTCTATTCATGTCAAACACAACCGATACTAATAACACTAGGATGAATATTTGAGAACCTCAGTTTTTTGATGGTCAAAATATTGTTTTAAAAACATTTAAGTCTCTTTGTTGGTAAGAAGAAATTTTCCACTTTTTATCATCTATGTAATATAGCCTCCTTAGTTTTGCTCCTTTGAATAGAATAAACTTTTTTTTTAAGAACCTTCATGATCTACCCTGATGACACAAAATCTTTCACTGCAGGTTTTTCAGTCATTCATTCTCTTGAATAAAGGCACAAATTCTCTTCAGATCTCTCCAGTGAATGTGTGGAAGTTAGAGAAAGGTTGCTGTGGAACTTTGTGCCATTTCATTCTCTCCCACAACTTCACAATGACAAAAGAGGTAGAGTTTTGTAGGAAAACTTCACAGTGCATGTGCGCACTGAAGTGAAAAGGACTATTTATGTAAGTATAATTGAAGTTATGGTCAATGAAAATGTCAATTCAGTATGTAGGCCATTAGAAAGGCAAATCTGATGTTAAAAATTATTAGGAAAGAAAAAAAAACACAAGCAACATAATATATGTCAGCACTATTCTTTTTTAACATCTGTTCTTTCAAAGTGCCCTTCAAAAGTGATCAAACCATAATAATACCTTGTTACTGATGCACTGGTGAATTAGCTACTCTTTCATCTCTATTACTTTGCTCCTTTTATTTTCCTTTGAGAAAACTACAATTGTGATAATTATTCTTTTAAAAAAATATTCATTTTTGCACACTTCATTTTTCCTGAGTTGAAGGCTCTGCAACTTTCTTCCTCAAAAAGATCTCTCTTCCTTTCCCAAAGTGAACACATTCATTATAGCTGAACAATACAGGAGAAGAAACTCAGAGATCCCACATGGAAGGAATTATATCCAGAAGTGTGTGAGAGTTTATAATTTGTCTCCATGAGTCAATTTGCATCAAAGAAGCACCACAATATACCCACTGAGGCACTGAAGCAATTTTGTCTGTCCACTACTGGAACTGGTTGAAGAGTCCTCAGAGGCAAGGCAAAGGGATGCATTGACTTTGCTTTTAGAGATACAAGGTCAGATCCAAAACCCATCTAAGAAACAAGAGGTAATCTCTTTCAGCAGATACAAGTTTTATAGTGTACCAGGTAGAGTCCAACTTATATACCAGATGAAGTGAGCAAAAGCCCCTCTAGCCATGACTTCCATCTTCTGCAATAACAGTCTAAAAAGATGAACAAGAATCAGTGGTGAAATCCAATTTTTTTTACTACCGGTTCTGTGGGCGTGGCTTGGTGGGCATGGTGGCTTGATGGGCGTGGCTTGGTGGGTGTGGAAGGGAAAAGATACTGCAAAATCCCCATTCCCACCCCACTCCAGGGAAAGGATGTTGCAAAATCTCCATTCCCACCCCATTCTGGGGCCAGCCAGAGGTTGTATTTGCCGGTTCTCAAAACTACTCAAAATTTCTGCTACCGGTTCTCCGAACTGCTCAAAATGTCCTCTACCAGTTCTCCAGAACCTGTCAGAACCTGCTGGATTTCACCCCTGACAAGAATAATACATTTCAGAATACCTTGGGGTTATGCAATCTTACACCTGTACACAGAAGATGATTTTATATATATATATAATCCTTCCGTTATACTGTTCTAGTGTTGTCAATCTGGCTCAAATAAGACCCACTGAATACTTCTTTTTTTTTTTTAATAAAAAGTTTTTATTGGTTAAGAATATACAATATTATAGTTTACAATATGTTGAATTTTCAATATCTTTATAAAAAGATATTTCAATTATTATTTTCTTTTTTTAAATTTCTCACACAACAGACATTATTATCTTAAATCAAAACAAACAACCAGGTTATATAAAAATTATATAAACAAAAAAAAAAGAGTGTTATACAAAATACAATAAAAGAAGAGAGAGAAAAGAAAAATGTCAATTAAAAAAACCTTAAACAATAGATTCCCCTCCTTTCTTCATTTCCTAGTTCTGGCTCTTAAAACCATGGTCTGGCTTCCCTCCCCCTCCCGGGCCGCAACAGCTCCGTCCGCCTCCGCTCCTTGATCATCTGATACTTCCCCCTCTTCGGCTCCTGTATCTTCTCCACCTAGGAAGGATTTATGTTGGTCAAAAAAAGCCTTAGCTTCCGTTACATTATTAATTTTCTTCTTACTGTCCTCCCAAAAAATCATCAAACCCTCCGGAATCAGCCACCTAAAACCTACTCCCTTGAGGTACAGCTTATTTGATAAAAAATAATATTTTCTTCTTAATTCTCGTACCTGTCTGGGAATCTGCTTCAGGATGGTGATCTCCTTGCCCCTGTACACCAGCGCCCCCAGTCTTTGTTTTCTCAATATCTCATCTCTCAGTTCCCTTCTCACAAATTTAATATGAATCTCTCTTGGTAGATTATGTAAAATTGCAAATTGTGAGTTTACTCTGTACACCAAGTCCACATCCCTTCCAATAGACTCCAAATCTCTTTCTAAAAATTCACCCAACATTTTAACCATCACTTCTCTCAAATTTTCCTGGTCAAGTTGTTCCACGTTTTGGAACCTGAGAAAATAAGACATCTTATCCAATTGTAAGGTTAACATTGCATTTCCTCTCCCATCCTCCACCTTCTGGAGTGCCCGTACCTCCCCCTCCAGACCCCCCATCTTCTTCTTGTTTTGCTCTGCCAGCTGTTGAACATCATTTAAATCTTTTTTCATAAGTGTCATTTCAGATTTAATTTCAGATAATCCTTTTTGGACGTCATCTAACTTGTCCAACTTTTGGTCCAATATCGCCAGTCTTTCCAAAATTTTCCCCATGTCAGTTGCTGCTGATTTGTGGCCCTTAGCCATCTTAGATCAGTAGAAGATGAGAAATCAAAGGGCAAACCTCCAGAGAAGAAAGAGGGATTAGCAATCAAAGTAATTTTTCAACTGTCCACCAGTGGGCGCTCACAGGAGCAACGAGTCCGAAGTATAGAGTAGGTCAAACAGGAAGCCAGAGGAGAATGTTGTCTTCAATCATAAATAAAGAAGCAGGAAGTCAGACCGCCGCCATTGCTTGCCGGGGGGAGGGGCCACCAGACCTCTCCAAGAAGCTCTGCCACAGCCATCCTCCAAGGAAAAGTCAGAAAGGTAAGGGGTTTCACCCCATCTCCTTCCCCCTAATTCTCTGCCACGGCACCTTTCCAGCTACAAGGGGGGGGGGGAAACTCCAACCCCCCCCTCTTGCCTCCAGGATGCCTGCTCCACTCTGCAATCAGTCAGTACAGTCCGTTGTGCCTTCTTAGGTAGCACCGGTCCCCTTAGGCGCTGTGGCGCCTCCGCGGCCTCGAAAAAAAGCCGCCGATCGCCTCCCGCCCCCTCTGGAGCCTCGGGCGCGCCAGCATCGGCCTCCCGGCCCCTGGAAGTGAGGCAGGGGACCCCTGGCGAGCCGCCCTCAAACGGCAAACGCCCCAATAATGGGGCGCTTGGCCCAAAGGGCCTCCAGATGGGGGGGATCAGACTCTGGGGCCAGAGCTAGCCCGATCAAAGTCTGTCGCCAGCGGAACCGGAAGCGGAAGTCCCACTGAATACTTCTTAACTGAATCCATAACAGGCGGGGCTTGCATCATGTTAAGACATTTCTATCAACATTCTGCTGCAAATGACAATGTTTTTAGTCCTTTAATTCATAATTAAACCTGTTGATGTTCAGAGGGACATATTTATGAATTACAATTTATAGTAATTAATATCTCTCCATAAACTTATTTTAACTTAACTTTCATATTCATAGCTCCTGCTTCTTACTTACATGAGCACATATGTGCAAATCTTTTATTTTGTTCATTAATTCACATTGTTATCATTCACTTTTTATATATTCCGAACTACAATCTTCCTTATGCTGTAGTTATCACTAGATGCATCCACATTGACCATCAATAGCAACCATGGCTTTTTAAATAAGATAATCAAAGTTTAAGCTACGTTACCAACCTTAGTTAAATACCATGTCACTTGTAGCATTCCCTGCTAATTAAAGACATAATGTTTTTTAAATAACTGGCCATTATGCCACAAGCACAACCAAAGCTTAGTTTTAGCCAAAGTATAATCATGCTATTCTATACAAGTTACCATCTCTGATCTACTTTTCAAGTCAGCATTGTCCATATCCCACCACTTAGAATGTACACACAGTATACTAATATCGTAAGAAAATATATTCCCAAATTCACTTCAAAATACTGCTTTCATTAAAAGGTTGATGCTTTTCCAATTTGTTTTAATGCTGCTCTAGTGGTTGTTTTCCAGACTGTGAGGTATGCTATGCTAGTTTATCATGATTCAGAGATTATAGTTTAGTGACATCTGTTATAGCACTTACATTATATGCTCTGCTAACCATGACAAGGGGAAAAAAAAGGATTACCATTTTTTTCAGTTTGAGGCAAAATCCCATAGGCCGGTTTTTGCCCAAACTGGATAAAATAGTATAGGTTTCATTCATTATCCCATACTATGATATTATCTATCTATCTATCTATCTATCTATCTATCTATCTATCTATCTATCTATCT
>WNWU01000053.1:1680217-1704859 GCA_012654045.1 Ptyas mucosa
TCTATCTATCTATCTATCTATCTATCTATCTATCTATCTATCTATCTCCCTCCCGCCTTTATTATGATTTACAAATAACTCAAGGCAGGAAACATAGCCAACACACCTTCTTTCTCCTATTTGAGGAGGAGATAGGATAGGATAGGACAGTTTAGTATCATCTGCAAATTTGATGAGTTCCCCTTCTATTCCCTCATCTATGTCATTTAGGATAGGGCAGGATAGGATAGCTGAGATGAGATGAGATAAGCTTTATTGTCACTTTTTCTGTGAACACACTGGCACACATTAAAAAATGAAATGCTGATCCTCATATGCATACATGCATATATATATATGTCTTTGGTTATTTGGGTTTTCTCCTGCGTAAAATTGGAAGTGTCTTGGCAACGTTTAGATGAAGTCTCATTCGTCATCTTCAGGCTGGTGTTCTTGGCTTCGTACTTCCAAGAGCAATGTGTGATCGCAGCTGTTTCTTCCTTTTAACTGCCAGTGGGGGTGGGAGCTGCTTGGGTGGGAGCATGGCTGTGTTCTGATTGGGTGGAGGTGTGCTTTGATTGGTTGGGGGCCTGGCTGTGCTCTGATTGGATGGGGGGTTGGCTGTGCTCTGATTGGATGGGGGTGTGCTCTGTTTGGGTGGGGGCTTGGCTGTGCTCAGGTTAATCTGAGTTGCAGGCTCCAATCCATACATGAAGCAAACTGACACCCACCATGAAGATGTGGCACGACCACGAACGCGAAGCCAAACAACAGCAATGCAGCTCACCAGCTCAAATCCCCCTGCAACTGAATAGGAGGTGAACTTCCAATAATCTTTTCTGCTGTCCTCACCACTCTCAGCACAGCCTTCCTATCCAAAATAGTAATATCTTCAAACCACACAGTAATACAATACAACAGGATGCTTTAAATCCTCCCTTTGTAAGAAGTGGTAAGGATAAAGGGGGGGGGGGAGATGTTCTCTTCTCATAAGATGCAGAAAATGCAGGCGCTGCTGTGCATGCTTCACGAGTGTCTCATTTTTGAGTGACTAAGCTAACCTGCTCAACAGGTGCACACCCAAAAACTTAATACTTCTAACCACCTCCACAGTTGAAAAGCACACTGGTGTATGGCTGTGCCTGACTTTTCTGATATGATATAGGATATCAATATAAGAGCAGAAGCACACTGTCCTGATTTGAAAGGGTCAACCTCGGGAACTTTTTTAGACTTCCTGTCCATGAATTTGACTAATCATCATGTTCTCTAACCTGACATTTTTTCAAATAATATCCTGAAAAGGCTCGGTGGTGGTGAAAGACAGCATAAATTGATTTGAGAATCTGGGCTGTTAACATCTGACATGGCTGCTATTAATCTCTTCAGAGCTATTCCAGGTGGCTTCCAAAATGAACTAGTTATCCAGAATGTTTAACAAAACTGACAGCTAATTATATAGACCCATTAGGGATCTATTTATAAATTACACTAATACTGTTGGTGCTCTAGATCTATAATAAGGAATGAAACCATCACTTTTCAGATTAACATAAAAGCCTGGGGTTTTTTGCATTGGTGGAATGGAGGAATTGGAGGATTAAAACATATAACATTCTGGACAAGGCAATGAATAATATGTAGACATCAGTCAGTAAATGTGAAACCATCTATTCACCAGATTTCAGCGATAAAACAGCCAAGGCTTTTAAGTTCACCTTAATATCTTTTGCAGTGTGCAGAATTTACAAATATATAATACTTTTAAGGGAGAAGCTAAAAAGAAAACAATTCCAATTTTTACTAAATAAAAAATATATATGCAGGGCTTGAATTGACAAATTGCTAATCGGGAATTTTTAAATAAAGAGAGAGAACTATAAATGGTCCAGTACTAATTTTACTGCCTTGGCAAAAATATCTTGAAGTTAAGAAAACGTGACAACTTCTCACAAATCAGCATGCTGAAACTATCGATTAGCTGAACCAATGCTTCTGGTGTGTGTAAGAATTGAAAACCAGACAAAAGGTCAGCTTTCTTTTTCAATTGAAATGCTGGAACCTATTCTGTTTATATCTTACCATAGAGCTTCGCTTAGATTGACCAAAATTATTCTGAAAACACCATCTGCACAGAGGATATCTGGGTGGAAGTAATTTGCGATGGAGAAGCAATAGCCGCAGTTGCAACATTTGAGGGCTAGTCTAGTTACAACTTTCCCACTTTCCTTCCAGCATAACTGCCAAAACAACCTGACAAGTCAAGGGAGGTAAACAGCCAGTGAATATAAAATTAAGCACTCCCTTCCAATTTCTCTCTTTCTTTCTTTCTTTCTCTCTCTCATAGCTTCCCAGACCCATCTCTGCAAAATTACCTTATTTAACAACCAGTCATTTAAAAATGCTTTAATTTTGTGGCTAGTTACCTTCTGTTATGTAATAGTGGACATCATCTCTAACTAATGTGCAAAACATACCGGCATATATCAACAGCCTTGATGCCAACGTAATGACAAAAATAGCCTATCATATCAAGCTTGATATTTGTGCATATATTGCCAAAGCTAGAAATAAATAACCAAGGAGATAGATAATTATCAAAACAGAGAATGTTGCATAAGAATTTTGATACTGGATAGAAGTATTTTGGCTGGTATAAATTCTTCATAGAGTCAGACATAAGGATCAATTCCGTAACTCTTCAACAACAACAACAAAAAAACCCAAACCATCATGCTCACAGTTGTGCTTCTTGCTTTCTTGTTAATGAGGTATTTGTTATGCATTCATTAGTTTGTATTCTATCATCCAGATCCATCCATATTTTATTTTTATCTTCGAAATAGAAGTAGCACACTGGGGACTTATTTGCTTAAAAGTCTACACTGAGTACTCAAGGATGCATCAATTTACTCATCTTAAACTGAAATTATACCCAGGATACATGCCTAGCAAAACAAAAACACCAAACCTTTATTCATCATTATAGCTTCTCCTCCCTGTAATAAAATGTCTAAGTAACAATTAGATCATGTTAATCTGAGATCAAATATAACAGATCCTCATCATTTTGTTCCTGCTTATTTTAACTCATTAGAAGCTACAGTCTTGATCAAAAGATAGAAACAGCAAAGGAAATATTTTAAGGTGTTACAATAAAATGAACAATGTTATCTGAAAGAATATTAATCTCAGAAATAAGAGAATATATTCTCTCAGCCTAAAATTCATTTTTAAAAGCACATGGACAAAAACAAAAGATCTGTAAGAATCAACGATCTTAAGTGAGAGGTATTCTCCCAAATTCATGCTGACATTAAATAGTTTATATATTTATGAATTCTATGTACTTTTATCACCCTAAATCCAGCCTGAAATGCTTCTTATGATCAAACTACTTATGATGGCAAATAAAGAGCTACTGCTGAATGTAAAAGACAATCTATTCACATTTTCCTTTCTTTTCTTTCAAATGTCTTTTAATTTCCCCTCTAATACAACATTTTACCATGCTTATGCTTACAACAGGCAAGTCAGCATGGAAATCAGTAATGGAGAAAAGGGATAAGAAAACGTACAAACGAAATAAGCTTTTCCTCTGAAAATATAACCGTGCCCCCCCCCCCCAAAAGCTAGCAAATAACAAAGTAGGGAGTCACAATAATAATCTGCTATTTGAAGTGAGCTGTGGTGGCACAGTGGTTAGAGTGTAGTATTGCAGGCTACTTCTGCTGACTGCCGGCTGCCTGCAATTTGGCAGATCGAATCTCACCAGGCTTAAGGTTGACTCAGCCTTCCTTCCTTCCAAGGTGGGTAAAATGAAGACCCAGATGGTTGGGGGCAATATGCTGACTCTGTAAACTGCTTAGAGAGGGCTGTAAAAGTACTGTGAAGTTTATTGCTATTTGGAACATTGGATCCATGTCTTTTTTTTTCTTGCACTTTCCCAAGTTAGTTGCTACCAAGGCAAGAGAACAGAATATTATTCCTTTAGATCAGGGAAAGACAGCTTCAGTTGATATCACCTTTGTTTCTTTCTTTTTTTCTGGCCCTAGAACCCTCAGGACACAGCACACCAAAATGCACTGGTGAATTTGCAACAACATTAAAATTAGAGCCATGGTGACACAGTGGCTAGAATGTAGTATTACAGGGCTGCGGGGCTAACTCACTGCTCAGTCCAGGTATTCGATTCTGAGCGGCCCAAGGTTGACTCAGCCTTCTATCCTTCCGAGGTCAACAAATTGAGGACCCAGATTGTTGGGGGGCAAGGTACTGACTCTGTAAACTGCTTAGAGAGGGCTGTAAAGCACTGCGGTATATAAGTCTAGGTGCTATTGCTATTAAAGGATTTTCTGCCCTTGTTTGGGAAAAATCACAAAATACATGATAGCTTTAATCCCTTTATTTTTATCCTTTTTTCCAAAAATTTGTCCTCAAAGATTTAAAAACAACTGAGAATTCCATCCCTCCAATTATGTTAATTGGTTACCACATTTGGTTAATGGTTAAAAAAAAAGTCTCACTTGGGCCATAAAAAGTGACTTTTGTTTTTGTTATTGTTAGACTTCAACTTCCATCATCTCAGATCGTTGGCATTCAAATACGGGCAAACAGAATCATATAAAATATGGGAGATCATGAATTATCATTCTTGTTTATAGGAGACTTTATTGTTCTTTTAGGAAAACAGCAATATTCATAATGCCTGTAGGTATATTTTAAGATGTACGATATACAAAATATTATGACAACTTGTCATTTCCTTGTGATAAGTCTAATAGATGTAAACATACAATGAAACAAACTAAAACAAAGCCTCAAATTGCAAGAAAAAACTTGGAAAAAATGGTACAATATGACATTGTTACCTTTCTCTCTTAAAGGTAAAGATAAAGGTTTCCCTTGCACATATGTGCTAGTTGTTCCCGACTCTAGGGGGCGGTGCTCATCTGCATTTCAAAGCTGAAGAGCCAGTGCTGTCTGAAGATGTCTCCATGGTCATGTGGTCGGCATGACTAAATGCCAAAGGCGCACGGAACGCTGTTACCTTCCCACCCAAGGTAGTCCCTATTTTTCTACTTGCATTTTTTATGTGCTTTTGAACTGTTAGGTTGGCAGAAGCTGGGGCAAGTAATGGGAGCTCCCCCCATTATGCGGCACTAGGGGTTTGAACTGCTGAACTGCTGACCTTTTGATCGACAAGCTCAGCATCTTAGCCACTGAGACACCATGTCTCTCTTACTAGAATCCAATTCCTAGTATGTGTATAACATTTTTCCTTGTGGGTATAAAAATCTATATGGACAGGGGGCAAGAAATACCTATGTTTTCTGAATAAAGAGAGCACAATTACATCTAATTGTTGCATTTGCAAACAGTGATGCAAGCTGATGAAAGTCAAATTACAACCATTTTTCATGATTTGCTTGAATAAATTAAATACATCTAAAATGTCTCTAAAGGGCATATGTATATGGGTATCCACATGTATGAATACACACATTGTTGAAATGAGAAACAGGAAAGTGTCTTTCAATTCCATCAAATTGTTCAGTTGCATAATTTGATATACTATATTGTGTTGTCATATCACAAAGCTGATATCCTTACTGTAACCTTGGTATACACAAATATATACACATACAAGTGTTCCAATAACAACTTTGAACATTAAACATTTTATTAGCAACTTCAAATACCAAATATTTGAAGTTTATTTTAATTTCTTTCAATGGAATAAAGCACAATCTTATACAAATCTATTCCAAAGAAAGCTTTAATAACTTAACTGGGATCCACTCCAAGATAAATAAGTACATGGTTGTATCAAATGATATGTCTGAATTATTAGAATTTGTTTCTCTATGCTGAGCATTCAGTTTTACCCATCTTTGAAAAACATCCATCAAATATTTTTAACTTTTAACCTATAATTGCAGGTGAATTCTTCCTTGAGCTACTAAAAATCAAGGCAATGATTATATATATAATGGCTACATCTTCCAAAAAAACATTTCATTAAACTATGCAAAAACAATCACAAATTATAATAACATAGTGATAAGAGTGAAAAAGAGTTGTTTGGTTTTTTTTAAAATAAAAAAACAAAAACAAATCAGTGACTAAAAGTTAAAGAAAAATCTCCTTTGAGTGAACTTTGATTTTAGTAAATTAAGCATTTACCTTTCCCACATACTGGGGTTCGGAGCCCATGTATTCTTCCAGGACAAAAAACTGATTCCAGACCCAGCCTCTCTTGACCCGTAAGGTGGGTATCCTCCTTTCAGGGTTGGTGACAACATTTCTCCTTGACTCAGCTTTTGAAATCTGTTGTGGTTGCGAATGAAGTAACATTAAGATACCTCCATTGAACAGGACCCAGAGAAGCAGGGATAAGCAGTTCCTTGTAAGCATTGGCAATGGTTTCTCTACCACAAGGATTTAAAAACTCCAATGTTGAACGATGAGCTGAAGAATCCAGGTTTGAGGCTGTCTGTTGACCTTCACTGCTCAGCTTTGGATATATTTTTTTTTCTATTGCCAAAATGCTAACTCAAACATTAATTCTTCTGTTGACAAGGTTTCTGCTGCATAAAATTCCATCTAAAGGGACCTATAAAAGAAATTTATATGGCAGCATGAAATTATACAAAAAAATTATACTGAAGTAGTCATCCAAACTCTCACACCTACTTAGCTTCTGCAGACAATGAATAAGATAGGAACAACAACAACAAAAAAAGAGAGAACTCGAAGTATTATTGGTATTTTATGCTGTAGCACTGATTCACAACCAAACATAGTAAACTAATATTAGCAGTACTTCATTCTGCTTCTGCTATGTATTATTTTAGTGTCTGCCCTTTATGGCCCAGTTATAAAAGAAAGCCGTTACACACCAGTGAATGTAATTATTATTTACTCATGATTCACAAGGGAAAAGAAAGAAAAACCAAGAAACAAAAAAAAAAAAAACCAAAAAAGTGAGAACAAGGCTAGTCCCATCTCATTGGCACATTTATATTAGCTTGGAAAGAAAACTTGTAACCTCCCACTCCCTTCTCAACTATATTACAATAAGGATGAACTTGATTTAACTTTCTACTTCTTCAGGACTGCAAAACCAATACTCGGTCTTCAAATAATGGTTTTTAAGGGTTTCTTGAACTTGGTCTGTGACCCAGAGGACACATTTACAATATTTCCAAAGTAAAGTCTCCCTCCTATCACCAAATATAAGTACTACGAGATAATTGGTTACAAGAGAAGCATCAAGCAACTCCATAAACAGACACACACAGATGAAGTTGTGGTAAGATAAACATGGGTGTTACGTTTTATAACAATATGCACAAAGGCATTTCTCATCTGTGTGCCTAGCTGTACTTTGTGCTGCTATGCTGTGCCAATAGTGGGCTTAACAGCAACTAAGCAAACATAAATATTTCTATTTTCCCAGTTACCTGCATTTTGCAAAGAATGTATGTCTATTACGGTAGGTCTTTTTAAAAGAGAAGATATTATGGAATGACTTTAACCACTGCCATTATTTTCACACATGTGAGTTTCATTGAGTAGAAATTCAAAACCAACTAAAGAAATGCAAATTCTGTTGAATTTCCATTTCCTAAAAATTTGTAATAAAAGAAACATAACTCAGGATCTCATTCTTGCTCCTCCATCTAGCCAGAAGTTACCAGAAATGCAGAGCAGGAAACATAGTACAAATAGTCTGCCTTACATGGCGACTTTCTCAATTATGACAGTGACGAAAAAGTAAGTTTGTGAACAATGTCTATATTTACTATCTTTTCAGCATTGCTCTCTCTTAGCCACACATTCATCATTACAATCAATGAATATGCATTGTCCTGTGGCATGGTGCTGTACACTGTATAGTACAGAACCATCCTGAACTCACTCCCAACTCCAGAAAAATGTTGTTCTGGGGAGAAAAAAACATGCCAGAAGAAAATCTGCTTTTGCTTTTATAGCTGACTCCAAATAAACTGAGTATATAATTGTAGGCAATAAGAATGAGAAAGGAAATCAGTTGAGGAGTCAGTTGTTTTAATATTTGACAATAGCCTGGCTAGTTGGATCAGTGGCTAAGACACTGAGCTTGTCGATCAGAAAGGTTGGCAGTTCGGTATAGGTCTAGTATAGGACTCCTGCGTGAGCAGGGGGTTGAACTAGATGACCTCGAAGGTCCCTTACAACTCTGTTACTGTTATCCCATGGGCAATATCTCCCACATAAGATCAATTGCACTGAATGGGAATTGCACAAGGTACAACCATTTTGAGGCATAGCTCTCATAGGAAATATCTTGATACAGTGAACACTTACAGTTCACTAAGTATCTGATGAGTACCACACATCATGCCAATGTATTCTTCCTAGCTACAGTTTGTAATTAGACATTTTGAGTATTTGCTTTTCACATCTATGCTCTTTCTAAATAAATTGTAGCTAATTAGTACATTGATAACATTAAAAGGATATAATTAAATATTTCTCTGACTAAGGGCAAATCGAATGAATTTCACTGAATTTGGAGCTTTAATTAATTATTGTGGCAGACCCAGAGGGTTTTAAGTCTTTCAGGGTGGCATAAAGTTGTGTTCTTTTTGTTACAGAAACATGTAGTATAGAAGAACACACAAAGATAAATAGAGCATATTATTAAAAACCAGGCAGGTCCAGGAACTCATACAAGATAAAAATAGAAAAAAGAACAGCTGAGTTCAGCTACAACCTAAAGATATATATTTAACTAGTAATGCCACACCATGTTGATACTAGACATAAGTCTGTCATTCATCCTGGTATATAAATATTCACTGGTGTAGCTAGCAGCAGAAGTAGCATTGGACCAACCATGTTTAGATTCAGAAGCTAAGCAGAATCAATCCTGGCTAGCACCAGGGACTACCAGAAGTATAAGCTAAAACTGGGAGAACTATTTCATTACTGCTGTCCAGAAACTGCATCCTTGTGACCATGAATTAATAACCAAAAGTCAAGCTTGACTTCAAAATGTCTTGACATTTATGTTAAAGAGGATCTGGATACATATTACATTGCTGGATAGAGCCCTAATATTCTGCTCCAAGATCCTACCGTGGCAATGCCAATATAACTATTTAAAACACAGGTTATTAAAGAAGTATATATAGAAGAAGTTATGCCAAATAAAGCACACAGAGAACTTTTGAGGGAAGGTGGGAGGTATCTGTGGGCTACTCAGTATCATGGAAATGGAAAACAGTTTATTTTCCATTGGATAGTTATGCGATGTGTCAGAGGCTCCTCTCCCAACATAATAGCAATAGCACTTAGACTTATATACCATTTCACAGTGCTTTTACAGCCCTCTCTAAGCAGTTTACAGAGTCAGCATATTGCCCCCAACAACCTGGGTCCTCATTTTACCCACCTCAGAAGGATGGAAAGCTGAGTCAACCTTGAGCCTGGTGAGAGTTGAACTGCCAAATTGCAGACAGCCGGCAGCTGGCAGTCAGCAGAAGTAGTCTGCAGTACTGCTCTCCAACCACTGTGATACCATGGCTCATTTTAATAACATCCTTTTTCTTTATAAAGGAGAAAGAAATACAATCATTCCCTATATATAATTTCTCCTTCTTCCATTATAACTGTCTTTTATGTGTATATAACTTTCCCTTTCTGCTTTTAAATATTTACAGAGCTTTAGACAAGGAGATACATGCCAAACAGATCTTTCTTTTTCAATTTGTTACAGATCAGAAACAATTTCCTTAGAAAGCAATGACTCTGGTGGCCTCTCTAATATTAGGAAACATCTATTTCTGTTAGATGCATGCTGCATACTTCCCAGATGGTAAAATATATCCCTCAGTTGTTAGAGGAGGGAAACCTGTCAAACCTTTAGGTTACTTGGTGATGAATTTTAAAAAGCATGACAATTCAATCAGCACTTCAATGCATGCAAGTTTAAATTAGTGATCATTCCCAACAACAATTTTGAGAAGGACACAATGATGTTATCTGTTGCTAAACATACCATGAAGAATTCTGTGGCATCTGTCATGGAAAATAGTTTGTTGCTCTATTGACTATGGATTTTTTTTATTACATATGCATCCAGAGAAGGAGCCTGCGGTTCATGATTGCTTAACTCATAATAAATTTCATGTCCTTTAAGGTGCATCAAGATGCTTTCTACTTTCAAAAGAACCATAACTGAGGCTGCTAACTCCTCTGGGCAAACAGAGATCAAAAGAAAGACTGGGTTTTCTACTATTGTGTTTCCTAGGCAACCAAACAAAGCAGGTCACTAGCTCTCAAGCATTACTCATTAAGCTATTAGCCAAGTTCTCCTGCAGTGTTTGACTTGTTTTGCCTAGTATAAAAAGAGAGATAAAAATTCTCTTAGCAAAGAAAGTCTTGTGTAAATAAACTCTCTGAAAATTGCTGCCTGAAGTAGAGATCAAGTTTGGCAAATCTTGTGTTACCAGAGCTGAGAGGAAGAGAGAAATATAAGAAAAAGGAAGGTGAAGTAAAAATCCAACATTTAGCCACATATACACAAATAAGATACATGTATAAAGGTGAAAAGTTATCAACCTAAGAATTCTATTATCCTGCAGAAGAATTAAAAAAAGGGGGGGGGGCTTTGAAAGAATTGGCTAGAATGCAGGAAGTTGTAAGAGTCAAGTTCAGAGAAAAATGATCTTGCATTTGACAATACAGGGGACCTCCAGAGACAAATATAGGAACAGGCCATTTTGTTCATCTCTCAGGATCCAAAAATCTGTGGGAAAGATCTTGAACTGCACTGTGTAGCTTGCTAATTGGCAATGACACAGATCAGGGATACCAAATTTGGTATCCAAAAATCTGGATGGATTTCCTGCTATCTACCAATTGTCTTTGTAGCCCGGATATGAGCATCCAACGAGGATGGAATCATAGGAAACTGCAATGGTGATGTTTGTATAATTACCGTATATACTCGAGTATAAGCTGACCCGAATATAAGCCGAGGCCCCCAATTTTACCACAAAAAACTGGGAAAACTTATTGACTCGAGTATAAGCCGGGGGTGGGAAATGCAGCAGCTACTGGTAAATTTCAAAATAAAAAAACACTGGTCAAAAGTGCGAGGACCTGTCAGAAATCACTTTTTTCAGCCCTCTGGGTAGTCCTTTTGTGCGTATGGACTACTCAGAGGGCTGAAAAAGTAATTTTTGACTAGTCCTCACAGTTGTGACCAGTCCTCGAACTTACGACTGTCCTCACATTTTACGTTTTTGCCCTATCTTGTCACCATTTCTCTCTCCCCCTCTCTTTCTCATTCTTTCTCTCTCTCCCCCTCTTTCTCTCTCCCCCACTCTCTCTCTCATTCTCTTTCTTCCCCCTTTCTCAAAGAGTGAGGTGGTAGGTTTGAGGAGAAAGATTGCTGTACAATAAAAAAGATGAAAGGGAAGAAAACCAACCCCAAACAAATATGAAGATATCAAGATAAAGAATGAATTGTTAAATTTTAAAGAATAAAAGAGGACAAATATGAATAAATAGCAATAATTAGAAACACACATACAAACATACAATGTATTTTCTTTGAACAGAGTATTTGGCCGGTTCACAAATTTAAACAGTGTTTAGTCATTTCACTTAAATTTACAATTTCTATATTTCCTTTTTGCCATATTTATTCCTCATCTATTTTTTTAAAAAACCAATATTACCCTTCATTCTCAGCTCTAATCTTAATCAAATTCAATTTTTCCCTTCTATTCTATATTATACCCCTTCCCATTGTCATCTATTTTTATATCCATCCTCACATTGGTTAATTATCTAATATTACAGTTGTTCAATACAAATTCAACATTTTAATATAAATCAATTAGTTATATAACTATCTTTTTTGTATATTAATCAATATGAACATGAATATTCCAATTATTTGCATGCAATCCAATTTCTTACAAAACAATTACCGGTAATTATATTTACCAATAATAATAAACCAAATAATTTCCCCCATATATTCTTCCAAACCACAACTTAACCATTTCTGCTTTCAACACAATATACAGTTAATAATATCTCAATTATTATATTTCCCTAGTTAAATAGTTTTTTTTTTTATTTTGTGTTTTAAAATCTTGAACTCTCCTCTTTTGCCATTTGCCATAAATTTCCCATTGTTTGCACCTTCCTTTTTTGGTGAGGAAAAAGAAAAGAAATCTGCCTTTCCAACGTTGCAAGCAAACAGCAAAGCCAACAACCTGCTTTAGTTTTGGTTTCATTTTCAGCTTGAATTGCACAAGGAGAAAAAAAAAAGTGCTCCAGCAGCACTCTTTGCAGTTAGAAAAAGACCCTGCACAAAACAGCTGAGAGCAAATCAGCTGAGAGTCGGGAGGCTGTTCAAATCAACTTATGGTAATTAACCTATACTGAAACTGAAAGGGGCTGTTTTTTCTATTTTTGCAGACACGGGTCTACTCATTTGTTTTCTTTTAAAAAGGCATTTTTTGTGACTCGAATATAAGCCGAGGGGGGCTTTTTCAGCCTGAAAAACGTGCTGAAAAACTTGGCTTATATTCGAGTATATACGGTATTCAGTTCCATGACTTATGTATTTGTGTCATGTTAGGAAATGCCCAGCTGGTCAGGGAGGAGGACTCAAGTGGGGAATTAGTCTTCAATTGTTGCATCTGTTCCCAAGGAAAGACAAGCCGTTTCAGGAAATTCCTGTATTATAGGCAGAATACAATGAAATAGTCAGCTTGAATTCTACACATGTGGATCTGGCTGTTTGCGCCTGACATGGCACAAATTTTTTTTGTGGGATAAAGTTCTTGTGTTATCACTTTGGGGGCATTGTCACTGTACTTTCCTATGGATACATAGTGAACCTGTCCTGTGGAATTATTTTATCCTCTGTGGTATCAAAGGCTCCAAAGCTAATGTTTTATGTTGGCATTCGCTAGCCTTTAATCTATCCCCTCCCCCATTTGCTTCTTATTTTATGTTATTTGTATTATTTTCACCTGGATTTTGATCTGTTTTTATCTTGCTTTTGACATGTGTATTTATTGTTTACACATGTCTAGGTATTGTTAAAAGAAGCAGCACTATTTGTTAAATAAACAATATAAAAAATAAGTCAAGTTATAAAAAAATAAGACAAAAGAAAGGAATTCTATGCAGGTAAAGGGTGAATTTATTACTTTTTTCTGCCACCCTATACTTCTATGCTGGCCTCAGAAGAATGAAGTAAAATGTGCTGCTGGAGGAAGGACAAATCACTTTATTTATTTCTTCAGTTTATTCACTAGAAATATTTTTCCAATGCTAGATATAAAGCTTCCCTCTTTTAGAGATAGCAGAGAAGTATAGATTATTAGCCTCTTAAGTGATTAATTTGTAAATGAAGGTACTTATTTAGTGGGCTAATTTACAAGACAGTAATAAAAGGACTGAAAAAAAAATGCTTTAGCATTCCTGGAAATAGAAAATAATAAATCTCAAATTCTAATAAAAGGTTTGAGATAAATGACTTTTGCATAGAGATGAGATTCTTCAGATCTATTTATTTCCCATCATTTATTCTATTTTTCAAAGTAAGAATACATTTTATTGTTGGAAGAATTCCAAAAACATTGACTGAGATCCATTAAGAAACATTAGAGCAATAACAAGCAAAACCCACTTTTCTTCTGAAATTCAGCAATTGAAAAAATCAAAGATTCATGTGTAGCTCATGGATCTTGTGGCACATTAGAACTCATATGTTGAATTGTGCACATGGAAAGGAAATAAACACTCAAGAGCTCATGTGTAACAACCACCATCTTAAATTAACTCCTCCCTCAATGAATAAGATCTATAATTATGCTATTTTAATTTTGAGTGTTAATAATGCCAGGTCATAATTAGATTATATGTATACACATAGTTTGATGTTGGATGCTTATATTCTAAATGTAACTAGATCAGTGGTGGGTTGCTCCTGGTTCGCACCAGTTCCCGCGAGCCGGTAGCGGTGACGATATGATATCATCGAACCAGTTCCCCACCCTCCACCACCACCACCACCCCCGCGTTATTCTTACCCTTTATTTGGCCCCACTCCCAATCTATTGCTGCCTCCTGAGTCCCAGCTGATGGCTATAGGGAAAGAACTGTTTAAACTCTTGCTGCGGGGCTTCAAAGGGCCGCCCTACAGCTGATCAGTGGTAAAAGAAAACAAATGAGTAGCTATGCTAGGGAAAAAGTGAAACTGAAAGTAAAGCAGTTGTGACAAAATGAGGCAAGGAGAGATTTCTTTTTCTTTTTGCTCACCAAAAAAGGTAGGTGCAAACAATGAGAAATTTAGGGCAAAAGAGGAGAGTTCCAGATTTTAAAACACAAAAGAAGAAAAGCTCTGTTTAACTAGGGAATTGTAATAATTGAGATACTATTAATTGTATATTGTGTTGAAAGCAGAAATGGTTAAGTTGTGGCTTGGAAGAATATATGGGGGAAATTATTTGGTTTATTATTATTGGTAAATATAATTAATTGATTTGTAAGAAATTAGATTGCGTGGAAATAATTGGAATATTCATGTTCATATTGATTAATATACAAAAAAGATAATTATCTAACTAATTGATTTATATTAAAATGTTGAATTTGTATCGAACAACTGTAATATTACATAATTAACCAATGTGAGGATGGATATAAAAATAGATGACAATGGGAAGGGGTATAATATAGAATAGAAGGGAAAAATTGAATTTGATTAAGATTACAGATGAGGATGAAAGGTAATATTGGTTTTTTTAAAAAATAGATGAGGAATAAATATGGCAAAAAGGAAATATAGAAATTGTAAATTTAATTGAAAAGACTAAACACTGTTTAAATTTGTGAACCGGCCAAATACTCTGTTCAAAGAAAATACATTGTATGTTTGTATGTGTGTTTCTAATTATTGCTATTTATTCATATTTGTTCTCTTTTATTCTTTAAAATTTAAGAATTCATTCTTTATCTTAATATCTTTATATTTGTTTGGGGTTGGTTTTCTTCCCTTTCATCTTTTTTATTATACAGCAATCTTTCTCCTCAAACCTACCACCTCTCTCTTTTCTTTCCTTCTTACTTTCTCTTCCCCCCTTCTTCTCCTCCCTACTTCCTCTTCCTTTCTCTTCTCCTCCTCTCTTCCTCCCTCTCTTACCCTCACTCCTACTCTAATTTCCCTTCGCTTCCTTCCTCCTTCTCTTCCTTCCCTCTCTTCTCCTTCCTTCATCCCTCTCTATTGCTGTATCCTTTTGTGCATATGGATTATTCAGAAGGCTGGAAAATATTTTTGACTGGTCCTTGCACTTTTGACCAGTCCTCGAATTTACGACTGTCCTCACATTTTACATTTTTTGCCCTATCTTGTCACCATGGTGAAGAGAAACAGTTGTGAAATGAGTGACACGGTTTTAAGAATGCTGCACGGGCATAAATGTGAGGATAGTCATAAGTGTGAGGACCAGTCAAAAGTGCGAGGACCCATCAGAAATGACTTTTTTCAGCCCTCTGAGTAGTCCCTATACACATAGCCATGGCCACCTGGTCACATGACCAGCTAGCCATACCCACCCAGTCACATGACCTCCAAGCCATGCCCACAAAATAAGCCACGCCCACAGAACCAGTAGTAAAAAAATTTAGAACCCACCCCTGAACTAGATCTCATTTTCTTCTTAGAAGGGGACAGAAGAAAAAGAGGGAAGGAAGTATGAGGAAAGAAAAAGAAAAAGAGAAGAAAAAAGAGAAAGACAACAAAAAATCTCACCAGGCTCAAGGTTGACTCAGCCTTCCATCCTTTCTAAGATAGGTAAAATGAGGACCCAGATTGTGGGGGAAATAAGGTGACTTTGTATAAAATATACAAAAGTATGAAGGCTATTGCTTAACGCATTGTAAGCCGCCCTGAGTCTCCGGAGAAGGGCGGCATATAAATAAATAAATAAATAAATAAATAAATAAATAAATAAATAAAGAGTAGAAAATGACAGGTGAATGAAAAATGGTTCCCCCCCCTCCAAGCTCTTCCTACCCCTTTATAAGAAATATAATATGCCTGTAATTTCTAGACTTTTTCAAGGCAGGTCCATATTTCAGTACAGTATTAATTCCTTTTTAATGGTGCCAAGTATTCCTGAATTCTAACATAACTAGAACTATTCAGATTCTTATGATAACAAAAGAATTTCTAGAATGTTAAGGTACTTTAAATTTATGTTGGAAATATGGAAATGTCATTTTATCTTGCTTGGGGAACTTCTAAAAAGTTTTTTAAAAATTCAAAGTCTTACAACAATTTTTAAATATTGATTTTTAACTGAAGCCATTTTTTTTGTGGACCAGAGGACAAACAACTGGAAAAGACCAAATATATATATATATATATATTTGCACATGGTAAATGAAGTAAAATTATTATATGACAAAAAGGGAAGGACTCCTCTGCAATGGAGGAATGGTTGATAAAAATTACAGAACTTACAGAGATGTCAAATTAATTTGTTTGATTAGGAAAAAGACAATTATTACATTTGTCAGTGTCAACTATTTATGGACATTTTGCTGAAAATAGAAATGTGATTTATAGATTTGATAATTAGAAAGGGTAAAATATGGAAAGAAGGGTGCCACAATATAATTATAAAGAGAGAGGATAACATATAAAATTATTTATAACTTGTCAGAAGATAAGAAGCTTTCTTTCTTTCTTTTTTTCTTTCTTTCTCTTTCTTTCTTTCTTTCTTTTCATTTGTTACTTATTTATTAATTTTCTTCTCCCTTTCTTCTTCAAATTTGTAATGTTTTTATTCTATAAAGTGCCTTCAATAAAAATACTATTCAGATTCTATTTAACTAAATTCTATGCAAAGGAACGAAGTTGTAAGCTGACATTGGTGCAGACACTTAATGGGGCTGCAACGTTTGCTAAAATATTCCAATCCTTCAGAGATAAAAGGACATCATGCACAAGAGCAGACTGTATTGTTTTCCTATGATCAAGGAAATCTCCACCCACAAAGCTGAATTTAGTTTTGGAGATAACATGGAGAGGCAAGAAATATACTGCTCAAATTGCTGGATGCTACAAATATAACCATCTGCCAAATAAGAGATGAGGACATTCACAAAACATGGTAAAACCAATGAACATTTATTTTGGGAACTAAATGGCTGCCCTAATGATTCTGCCAAATCATGAGAAAATCATTTGACTTGGTGCTTCAACACCAATACAGGAGCAGATGTAACTGTAATTTCAGATTGTGCTTACACAAACTTCCAGAGCCTGCCTTGTTTCCAACAAAATATTGTATCTATAACAGGTTCTGGCAGTATAATATAGATTGCCTGCTGCTATATCCAGCACCTGGAACACAAATATTAGCTTAAAGTTTATGAATTCTGTTGTTAATTAAACAGTTTTCTAGTCCAAGAGTGATGTGTTTGAATGGACATAGTGTGCCATGTGGAAGAACACCTTACAGAGTCTAACTCTTCAGTTTAGAACAGCTATTTCATACTTTTCCCTATTTACATCCTCAAATATACCAAGTGACTTCTCCTCAGATAAAATCTGTGTCTGTTGATAAAACATCTGTGGCTACTTTTAAGAGTTCATCATTTTCCTTCCTAATATACTGTTTTAAAGATAATAGTTAAATACATGAGAAAATTTACTTAGGAGAGGAGGGGGCAGAGAAAGAGGAGGAACATAATTTGTTAATGCTGTTTATTTTTATTCTGAAAGCAAAAGAGAAGTCAAAGGGGAAAAAATAAACTTCTGTTGATTTTTTCTTTCTTTTCCTTTCTCTTTTTCTTTACTAAAATTCAGAGGTAAGATTGGCCCCCACCTTAATACTCTTTCAAAAGGCCCTGAAAACGTAGTTTGGCCAGTGGGCCTGGGAACTCCAAGATGATACGGAACTCAGAAAGTGATTTGCTGTCTGCTTTCACCAGAGGAATGAACTTTTATTGGGTTTGGATTTGAGGTTTTACTTCTGTAAGCAGCCCGGAGTCACTGTGAGTAGGTTGGGCGACCATATAAATTTTCTCAATAAATAAAATGAATGAACACAAGACCCTCAATTTTGCATATCTCTGAAGATATGGCATCTGCCCCTTGAGCTTTGCCATTGATTAACAACAACTTCAACTATGGTATTACTTGGAGGGTCATCCATGGTGCTGTTCATATTGATCTGGGGATCATTAATAGAAGATGGCTTCAAAATGTTCAGCCCATCTCTGCACACTCTGAGTCTTCTCTATAATAAAAGTATACCATCTATACTTATAAGGGAGGAAACCCCAAGAGACTCAGGTCCATAGAGAGTGTTAAGGTCTTCACAGAACTACATTTAATTTGTTTCTATCAGGATATCCCTATATTTTGTCTGCCTTGGCACTCAGTCAGGAATCTTGCATGTTACACAGTTTATTCTGATCTATCCTATTAGTACTGGTAAAGACATTTTTCTTGGCAGCTGATGATAAATCATTCTGATGGACACAATGAAGGTAATGTTTTCCAAGAAGTAAAATTTGTATCTCCTCATCATTCTTGTTGAACCAACCTTGCTGCTTGCAAGTAGGAGGCCCTGACATCTTCGATGCAGATGAATGGACAACATCCCTGAAGCATTTCTAGTAGTCCTTAGCATTGCTAGCAAGATGTAGGTCAGCAAGTTTAGTCTCTAAATTTTCTACATGAACTTCTTCAAATGTTATCAACACAAGTATGAAGTAGTCTACAGTGGAACTGCTATATCTGTACATAATGACTGCTAGTGTCATATTAAATTTTGGGAGAGAGAATTTCAAATCTGAACAGCCTTTAAGAAAACTGTGAACCAAACAGGTCATGACTAGAATAGTTACAATGAAATATTATCCTGGAAAAGCAAAATGTATAAGCAACATCCTGCAGCTGTGGAAACCTGAACAATTTGCTGAGGTAAACATATAGCATATGATGAGAGCCAGAAGCATATAATGTACTATTCTTTTTGATAAGTCCAACAAACATGGTATGCAACTATTCACTATATTTTCAGCATAGATAGTAGAAAATTCTATCACATTATCAAATGACGCCCTACTAAATTACTTGCATGGAAACAATGTTTTTGCAAGGCTTTTCAAATTAGTGGTTAAAGATGTTTGGGTGACAGGAAGTTCCTACAATGGTGTTCAAAATAAATTTAAGGTTAATTTCCAGGTTCAAATATTTAGCAATTGAAAAGGAAATGAAATAACTCTGATAAAAATAGTGAATTTTCTAGAGCAGAGAACAGCAGTTATACTGTATATTTAACAGCAGTATATACTGTATACTGCCACTTACAGAAAAGTAATTTGTAAAATCTCTGCTCTAGCAAAGATAGATTCTATGAATTTTGAAAATTTTGACATAATTGTTGTAATAAAATTAAAGTACATGGGGGTGTATATGTTAGTCATGGTTAAATATGTATAAAATAGAATTGGCTGAAAGACATAAAGAACAAGGTGTTTTGTAGAATTTTTAGGTTAGGCTGTTTTATTCAGTTTTTGTCTCCATGGAGTATATCCTAATAGATTATTTCTGTCCATATGAATACTTACACAGGCATCTGTACCAAAATATTGAATATAAATGTTTGAAACTTTCGATATAATCTACACAGCTATAAATGTAGTTCTACATACTCCCAAGCTGTTTTGTTAAAAAAAATGAAAACAAACACACATAGATGCTTCTTTTTATTTTGTTTGATTTTGGTTTCTTGTTATATTTTTTTTTTCCCTAATGTGGTATTAGTCCACTGTTGGTTTTAAAGTAAACACCAACAACATTCTTTAATTATTTAATTTTTATGATAAGCCATGGGCCTTCTGCATAAAAATACAAACCTACTTCATACATAGAATTAAAATATTGGAACCTATTTTATCATTCTTTATCACATTTTTTAATCTGTTGATCTCATTTTGTGCAAAAATGGAGGTCTGATCATCTGGTGTGAACACAGATTTTTCTCCTCCTGGGATACAGATTTGTGGTGCTACCTGGGAAGGAGACTGTGTCCTTTGACGTCTTAATACACCGGCTCAAGGTCCCTAATTTAGGTCATCATGAAAATGGGCCAAAATGCCAAAACTAGTATGAACAGTGATACTATGCTACAACTGGAATATTTAAAAGTATCTGCAACTTAAGCATTTCAGAGGTGGTCAAAATTAAATAATTAAATGTCCTTCTTTTGGAACATTAACCCTGCGAAGATTAGACTTGCCCCCACATTGACACTCATTCAGAATGCCCTGAAGACCTGGTTTTGCGAGTGGACCTGGGGTACCCAGAGTGGGATGGATCCCATCAAGTGGCTTGTGTGATTGCTATCATCATTAGGGGTGTGGGGGGTGAGGGATTATTGTTTTTATTGATGTATATTGGATTTTTATTTTTTGTAAGCTGCCCAGACTCACTGAGAGTGAGTGGACGGCCATATAAATTATATAGAAATAGAATAGAATAGAATAGAATAGAATAGAATAGAATAGAATAGAACAGAACAGAATAGAATAATAAAATAACCACTCATTTCAATTAAAGTCACAAGTGCTTTTCAAGTAATGAACAAAATAGCAATTATCATTCTACAAAAGATGGAATCAGGGCCTGCTTGCTAGGTGGTCCCAGAATGGCTGCAATGAATTTTATTATTATTAATTCTGTATGCAAAGGTGCTTTGCACACTTAAACAATGTTACCTCTGACAGTAACTATGAATGGACATTAAATTATGATGTTTCACTTTGCAATTTTCCTTGAAGTGTAGCAATTGACTGTACTTTATATCCAAAAGTACTTCCTAGGAGCTAGAGTTAATTATTTTTATTCCATGACCCATATTGCTATTATTACAGGAGTTAGGCAAGATTTTGCAGATACTGCAATTTCATAGCTTTTCGGACACTGCATAAAAGTATACGCACAAACACACTTGATCTGATCGCTTGCAGGCTCAGTGTTGTTGATTCCTGCTCTATTTCCTTTTCTAAGTTTTTACTTTCAACAAATCAGGAAAAAAAATGGATTGCTAAATCCACACCAGTATAATACTAATCCCACATATTTTTCATCGAGGTTTCTGTCTACTATTGCCCCTCATTTTCCAAGTAGAAATAAACATTTGTGCTTCAAAAGATATTAAAATAGTTTTACAGCAAATCAGTTATTCCTTCTTAGGGGATTTCTCCAATGCTTATAAGTCAGATTTAGCCATGAAATGTCAGCATGCATTAAAAAAAGTTACACTATCTCCCTTGGTAAAAGAAAGCAAGAAATCTGTTTGACCTACATGATTATGAATTCTAAAATGTCTCTACTGTGTACTCTGCATATTTCCAAGGTTCATGACTAATGAGCTGAGCAATTTTGCAACAGATGCTGAGTTGGTTTTTAACACTCGGGGACAAATTTGGGTGCTACATCACAGAAAGTTGAATGCAATGTATTTCATTTCTGAAGTGAATGTTGGTACTTTCACAGAAGGGTTTTCTAAGTCTAGCCTTGTGATTTCTCACCAGAAACAATATTACCAACTTGAGCTTTCTGTCAGAAGGCAAGGTGGAGTGACATATAGAGAGACCTGAACATTGTTAATTCAAGGAAGTGCTTTTGCATGCCCAATGTTATTTTCCCTAGTTATTCAAGCAGTTGCTACAAGATAACCAGTGCTGGGAAAAGTGAGATTGGCTATATTTTTGCCATCTTACTTGCAGAAAAGTGAGGTCCTTTCAGCCTAGAGAGAAACATTTTTCTCTGGCAACAAAAGCTGCCATTCTAAAGGCCACGCTATGCAGCCTTCCTACTTCTACTCCTGGTAGCATTCTATCTTGGCTCTTTAGTGAATTGAATCATGTTGGAGGCACTGAGGCACTTTCAGGTTGAAAAAATTAGCTGGTGACATCGTTGTTGCCTGGGGGGGGAGGGGGGAGATGACCAGTTGGGGGCTCTTTTTTATGCCCCTGGCAGGAGCTGGAGAGAAGAACCAGAGCTTCCCCCTTCCCCCCATGGCAGCACTTGGGTCTCAAACACAAGCTTGCTGCTTGTCAAGTCAGCATCCTAAACACAAAAGCCACCCTGCTCCCTGCTGAGTGAATGAAGGAAAGAGATAATATTCAATTTTTTTTAAAAAGGGCATAATAAAGACAGGGATCAAATACAGGAAGCAAGGCTGTAGAATACAGCAACACCAGCCACAACAATTGCTTAGCAGTTTCACAGTTAGAGTAAATTGGATTTGTATCTCAACTCTGCCACTGCCAGGAAAGGTAGAACTGGATGAAAGAATTAGTTGGGTAAGGAGCAGTGGTGGGATTCATTTTTTTTTATTACTGGTTCTGTGGGTGTGACTTGGTGGGCATGGCATGACTTGGTGGGTGTGGATACTGTAAAATCTCCATTTCCACCCCACTCCAGGGGAAGGATACTGCAAAATCCCCATTTCTTCCCAATCAGCTGGGACTCAGGAGGCAGAGAATAAATGGGGGTGGGGCCAGTCAGAGGTGGTATTTACCAGTTCCCCAAACTACTCAAAATTTCTGCTACTGGTTCTCCAGAACTGGTCAGAACCTGCTGAATACCACCTTTTGTAAGGATTGCTCTCCTATTCCCCAAGATAGAGGCAACATCACATCTTAGAATCAACCGAACTGGATTATACAATTTCTTAGGCCAAGAGCAAACCTTAGAACAATACAGAAATAATATGGAATTGTTATATGCCTTGGGCCGGATAAGGGTGTATTTATTAATATAGATATTAGATATTAATTAGATATAGAGACTTAATGTATCATGAAATTAACAGGAAGATTTGTTGGGGAAAGTAATCAGGAAACTGTTCTCCTTTCTGGATGGTTTTGGATTTTGTGTCATTGCATGTCAGGCTCAAAATTGTTCACTTTCATTTATTATTTAATTGTAGTTGCAGTACCATTGTAATGATTACTATTCTTATTTTTAATCTGTTTACCTTACAATCAGGCAAGAATTACACTTTTTGAAAACACTGAATTTAAGAGGTGCAACCTTGGGATGCTGAGATAGTAACTAGAAAGCTCAGGTGTGTGTGAACATCATAAACTGCTTATCCTAGCTGTAGGGATTCTTTGCAGCTTCCTTCAATCAATCAATCAAACAATCAATCCATCAAAATAGAGCTGGAAGGGACCTTGGAGGTCTTCTACTCCAGCCCCCTGCTCAAGCAGTTGATCCTATATCATTTCAGGCAAGTGACTGTCCAGTCTCTTCTTAAAAGAAACCCCAGTGATGAAGCACCCACAACGTCTGAAGGCAAGCTGTTCCTCTGGTTAATTGTCCTCACTGTTGGGAAGTTTCTCCTTAATTCCAGATTGCTATTCTCCTTGATTAGTTTCCATCCACTGTTTCTTGTCCTGCCCTTTGGTGCTTTGAAAAATAAATTGACACCCCCCCCCCTTTGTGGCAGCCTCTCAAATACTGAAATACTGATATCATGTCTCCGCTAGTCCTTCTTTTCTCTAGACTGGCCAAAGCAAAATCCTGCAACCATTCTTCATATGTTTTAGTCTCCAGGCCTTTAATCATCTTAGTTACTCTTCTTTGCACTTTTTCCAAAGTATCAACATCTTTTTGTACTGTGGTGACCAAAAATGGGTGCAGTATTTCAGGTGTGGCCTTACTAAGGCTTTATAAAGTGATACTAATACTTCACATGATTTTGATTCTCTGTTCATACAACCAAGAATTGTATTAGCTTTTTTGGCTGCTGCCGCACACTGCTGACAGGTGTTTAACTGATCATCCACTAGGACTCCAAGGTCCCTTTCACTGTTTTTGTACCTTTGGGGTTTTTTTTCCTGTCCAGGTGTAAAACCTTGCTTTTCTCCACATTAAACTTCATTTTGCTGGACAGGGTCTGTTGTTCAACTCTGTCAATATCTTTTTGGAGCCTGAACTTGTTTTCTGGAGTGTTGGCTATTCCTGCCAGCTTAGTGTCATCTGCAAATTTGATGAGTTCCCCTTCTATTCCCTTATCTAAGTTATTTGTCAAGATATTGAAGAGTACTGGGCCTAAGACAGAACCTTGTGGCATGTCACTGCTTACTTCCCTGCAGGTAGATGTAGTACCATTAAGGACTACTCATTGAGTACAGGTTGTCAGCCAGTTACAAATCCATCTGGTGATGCTGTCTATTGCACATTTTTTTTAGTTTACCAAGAAGTAGGTTGTGACCAGATGAAGTTCTATGACATATGCCAGAACTGAGAACAATGAAGCAAATAACATAACACCTAGAATGCAGATGGGAAAAAAAACTTGTGCTGGATCTGATCAGACATATTCTGATCTTTTTATATCAAAATAGGAAAGAAATCTCCAGTTGGATGCAGGAGGACGCAAGCTCTGATTGAGAACGAGGACTTTTGAAAGAGATCCTCTAAATGATCAAGTTGTACTTAAGGAGAAGGAGCAAAGAAAAGGAGAGAGAGAGAGAGAGAGAGAGAGAGAGAGAGAGAGAGAGAAAGAAAGAAAGAAAGAAAGAAAGAAAGAAAGAAAGAAAGAAAGA
>WNWU01000053.1:1704869-1731520 GCA_012654045.1 Ptyas mucosa
AGAAAGAAAGAAAGAAAGAAAGAAAGAAAGAAAGAAAGAAAGAAAGAAAGAAAGAAAGAAAGAAAGAAAGAAACTCCCATATATTACCTTTTCTGTCATCAGAAGAACTATTTTTTTAAATCATAGGAATACACTAGAACTGGTTAGAAGGCGAAAGCCTTCAGTATGTAACTGATGAGGGTCTTGTCAATTTCAGGTAGCAGTAGAAGTCACAGTAGGACTCTAATCAAGTAATTAAAATAATAGAGCTGAGCTTGTTAACTTGCACTTGCAGACAGTCCTCATTTAATGACTACTTTTTCAGCGACTATTCAAACTTATGACAGTGCTGAATGGATCCCAGTTATGATCTCTCCTTGGAGTTTCAGCTGTCACAGCTTCCCTGTGGTCACATGATAGCATTCCAGGTGCTTGGTGCAATGCTCCCAATTACAATGTAGCCATGAGACCTATAGTTCACATAAATGCAATTTCTAATATTCTCTATCAGGTTCCTACAAGCAAAGTCAGTGGGGAAACTAGCAGGAAGTTAGAAGTCATGGTCATGTAAGGTCCTTGGTAAATGATGGCAACTAGGATTGCTGCAACTGCTGTCGCTAATTGGTGTGGTCATGTGCCATATATCACTTAGCAGTAACAACTCTGGTCCCAATTGCTGTTGTTAAACGAGAACTCCCTTTATTAAAGGAGCTCTGCACTATGGGGGAAAGTTGCTTAAGAAGAGATAGCATGAGATACTCAAAAACCTGGACAATATTTAATTTAAGTTTATGCCTGCCAAATGGAGATGAGGACAAAAAGGAAAATGTGTCTTCCTTTGACTTGACACCTAATACCAGTTATTAGGGTCTTTTTCCTATCAGTTCTTCTTCTTTTCTTTTTTTTCATTTTAAAAAGTTTTATTACTTATAAAAAAATCCATTTCTAAATAAGCAGTGTATTGTCTGCGTACAAATAATTTTGAGAAATAATAATCATAATATTTACAATAGTATTCAACACATTGGTATCGGTTTCCTCATCATCATAACATTTGCTTATCCATTTTAATAAACCTTCATAAAATTAATCCTTCTTTTATATTTCCATATTTCTAACTTCTGTTTTTATTGGCTAGCCATTGACAAAATGAGTCCCATGTTAAAAAATATTCAGTTTCTTCTGTACGGATGAGATTTTGTCCTACTAAGAGTAGTTCTGTGGTCAAGGTTCAAGAGGTGCATATTATCAAGAAAAATAACCAGCACGAAAACAGCAAGATGGCTGGTGCAGCATAATAATGAACGCCTACCCTGTTTTGTATGTGGATTGTGCACATACAAAAGGACTGGAGACTCAGTCACAAGGCCAGCCCTGTCATCTTGCCAATGTTGACAGCTACCTTCCCCCCATGGGCAATGTGACTTTTTGAGGAACCAAAATCACATATCATATTTTTTAATCATTTGATTTAAAAAACATCTGTTGGATTAAAGATTCTCACTCCATTTAATTCAATAATCAAGGGTGATCAATTCAGGAATAGAGGCAAGCAAGGGGAAACATGTAAGTGAAACAATTCACATAGTATTTTCCAGAAGGAATTAGGAATTTTACTAATTCAAACAGGCTATGTTATTTTAGACTAGTTTGAAAAATGAAATTAAATCATATTTGGCTTAACACTAATTACAGATAAAATACAGTTATTTATTTTACTATAATGCTGTCTGAAACTCAATAAATGCAGCTGAAATCAATAGATTTAATACAATGCTTATTGCCTAACCTTTGACAATAAGCAAAAATTTGTCTACTCCTTGAAGCTTGATAGCAGGTGGTTTAAATACAAAATCAATGATACATTTGTAAAGTTAAGCTTCCCTGAAGCTGTGCTTTGACACGGTCCTTGATGAAATGATATCTCTGAAAAATACACCAACAATGAAATGGCTTCATACTGAGAGTTTATACTACTGTGAACAGACATTACCTAGGCAGATCCTGACTAATAAATGCACTACACATATTCTATTCTTAAAAACACATAAATTGAAACATAAAAGGAGTGAACAAAAGAAATCTCCACCATGGTACATAGAATACATTTATGAAAAAAAGCATGATGAGTAAAACCAAGAACTATGTTTTGCGTTCTGAACAACACATACAGAGAAATGAAATGAAGCAGAGGTTTTGAAAAGGTACTGCATCAGACTTCAATTAAAATACATTGTATTTAGAATTTATATTATTCTGCCATCTTCTCTGTTTCTGTTCCCTTAATTAATTCTTCATGTTTGCTTTATATAGATTGAATCCTATGTGTATAGAATGTTCTTCTGTATATCAGAAGTCAAATCTTTCTCCCTGTTTATGCTTTTGTAAAAAATCTTCCATATATTTTATATTAGCAAAAGAAAAAAAAGCAAACAACAACCTTCAGTTTCTTATATATTTAAAAAGGAGTCTCTCTCTGCATACATGTATCCATGCAGTATATACATGTATGAATATATATATATATGGCGGCTCCCTAAGTGGCTCAGTGGCTAAGACACTGAGCTTGTCAATCAAAAAGGTTGGCAGTTTGAATCCCTCGTATAGGTTTCCTGAGTGAGCGGGGGGTTGGACTAGATGACCTCTAAGGTCCCTTCCAACTCTGTTACGGTTACTGTGTGTAAGTATATGTTACAGGGCTTGTTTATACAGTATGTGAGATGTACAACTTTTACACATCATTGGGTTTTTTCCCTCAGAATTCTGGGTAATTATAACGTCAATTATGTGAATCTCTCTCCCACTCTCTCCCCCCCTTCCCCCCCCCCCTCTGCAAATATTCAAGAGGGGAGGATAGATTAGAAGCACAATTACATTAAGCTACAGATACTCAGCCTGGAAGTCACACACTATCTCAACCCCTAGATTAGGTTCAGCCTGCTGGAAGGTCAGGTGTGACCCACCCATCTCCCATGATTTTATACCCAAGAAACTCCCCGCTTCTCTATGTGCCAATTCCCTATATGTCTATAGTCCAAGTCCTGTTTCTCCAACTAAACAAATGCACTTGTCATGCAAATTCAAAGATGTGTAATGTTGATTACGTTAGAATGTAAGAGCTTAGCACTCGGGGAATTAATTTGTAGGAGTAACAAAAACAAAAATCATGAAGTTGTTATCAAAGTAATGGTTTTAACATTGTCTGGAAATCTGTTTCTTCCTTACTGATTCTAAGTGACTCTGCCAATTTGCTCTTAGGCGTGAATAAATTTATCCTGTCTTGTTCCATTATTGAGCTTGAAGTTTACTTTGTATTGTATTCTATTACTCCCATTTCAATTTTAAAAACATGGAATTGTAAATTTGCTTTTTAAAATTGAAGCATTTATTAAATCACTTGAGTGCTTGTCTCATGTTATTTATATGTGCCTATACACTAAAAAAGAAAACACAGAAAAATTATTTTGAGTGATGGCAAACCTGTTTGATGTTGCTTTTTACACCATTGCACGTATGCAGATATATTTAATAAAAAGACTATCTTGATGCACATAATCCTTTATAGTTCTGTGAAAACAAAGTGATGGAACATAGTTGCTATATTGATATTTCTTCAGAAATTGGACATAATCCAATTAGTTTTCAGACATATCTATGGGTTGCTAAAAAATTCTCTCCTTGGAGAATTCTATGTTGGGAAAGGTGTAAAGAAAGAATTGAGAGGATGACCACAGCAAGGTAGAAGAACTCAATTACAGTGGTGATCAGTAAATCGTAGGAGAACCTAAAGAACCAGGTCGGGGACAGATGATCATAGAGAAAATTGATCTATGTGGTTGCTAAGAGTTGATCCCAATTTGATGGCATATAATCCATCAATTATTCTAGGACTTGCATTTTTCTGCCATTTTCCATTCCCTCTCTTTCACTTAGTTTTGGCATATGTAATAAACACTTCCTATTGCACCCTACCATTGTTTCATTGGAATTCTATTAAGCACTTACTTTCTATGTTCAGTATATACACAATTTCCAATTAATGTAGGGGATGAAATGTTTAAGTATTAAAATGTTTTGTTTTTTGTTTGACATTTATGTTTTCAGAGAAACTGCCAACAAATAATTATTTTTAATTTATTTATTTTTAATGATAATTTATTTTTAATGATAATGGAGGTGGAGGAGGAGTTTGGTTATTTTCAAAATATCAGTCAAACAGCCTCAACCAGCATATAGGTCACTCCAGTAATCAAAACAAAAGATAACTGAAAACTCTACATTAACCTTCAAGCCTTTCCCTGTTCAACTACCTTGTTTGTTTCTTTATTCCTTTCTTTCAAATATTCAGTAATTCTGAAATGAAATTTAGAAAAAAACCCCCAAAGGATGCTGGAGAAAATGACTGATAGACCTCTACCAATATTATAAGTTATTGGCTGAAAGAAAGAGCCCTGCATTGCTGGTAGAGAAAAGAGAATGTTAGCAATTGGAAGGGAGACACTTTGATATATGATACAATATGGATTTTGAAAAATATCTTTTAATTCAGTCATCCCAGTTAAAACAGACATATGCCAATAGATGATTTATCTCCACAGTTAAAGAAAATTGACTGCATCCTGTTGATTCCTCTGAATATATTTGTTTCTGGAGACAAAAGAGGATGTCATTTTGTCACTTTGAAGAGAGAGGCTCAAGGTTGGGCTGACCACGGTGGTGTCATACTTGTTCAGTATCAATTTGATCCTGAGCCAAATTCAAATACAACTTCAAGATACTCATTTGAACAATATAATTGTCAATATGTTTTAGTACCTAGATAAATGATGTACCATGTTGTCTTTTATGTATTGATCTATCAATTAAGAATTAGGAGATTCTGTCTTAATTGCCCAGGGAATTCTCTATGTGTTAATTCAAAAGAGGATATTCTCAGTACAGACACTCTTATTATGGAATTCTGTTCCTGTTGTGAAAAAGCTGGAGCTACATCTTTCAGGCTTTCGTGACCAGTTGAAAGCTTATTTATTGAACAAGAAATTTTGTTGAGTTGGTGCTGTTGTTCCTTTTATTTGCTGTTAGAACTGCTCTTGCTATTGACATTATTTCTAACAATGAAAAGTGCCACATCATCATCAACATCGTCATCATTATTTTGAAATAACAGCAAAGTATATGATATCCAAGCATATGAACCAAGACAAATTCCTTGTATGTCCAATCACGCTTGGCCAATAAAAATATTCTATTCTATTCTATTCTATTCTATTCTATTCTATTCTATTCTATTTGACTGTGTACACTTGCTAAAAATGCATCAAAGCTCATGCTAGCTCTTTTTTCCATTGTTCCAGTTTGGGAAATGTGACAATTAGGTAGAAGAACATATGCCATGTATCTAGGCAATGCCAGGTCCAGTACCTGATATCTAAATATATGATGAAAGATTGGATAGTAGATAATAAAGCATCTGCTTTAAACTTCAGAGGGCCACTACCATTTATAATACAGACAATATTGGTCTTCATGGAACAATAGCTCAGCTCAGTATTAAGTGGCAGCTGCTGCTCCCATACCACTATTAACTACTTTTGTCTCTCTTTCGCTCTCAAATAATGGATCTTTCCCAAGGATGCCAAACACAATCACTTGCTTCTTTATCTATGATTTGTTCAGCTCTTAAATCTGGTTCGTTTAATTATACTTTGCATTTTAGGTAGTTCAACATTTTAACTTTTTTCCCCTTTCTGATTTAAGCTTTTGCTTTTTGCTCCTAATAAATGACACATAGCTTAAATGACATACCTAATTTACAGGTGTGAATAAGGGCTGCCAAATCTGCACTATAAAACAGTGAATGACCATTGATGTCAGTAAAGAAATATATATAGAACAAAGCAGTGGTAGGTTTCTACCAGTTCACCCCGGTTTGGGCGAGCCAGCAGCAGCAATGGTGAGGTGAGAGCGAACCAGTTTGCCCCGACCATCAGCTGGGCCCTCCAGCCTGCCCCTGCGCTATACCTACCTATATTCACTTGTTTTTAGCCCAGCTGATAGGTGTGGCAGAGCGGATTGCCACTCCTCAGCTGTTCTGAAATGCAATGCACTTGCACGGAGTGCAAGTTTGATGCACGTGCAAAGTGCGTGCACAAAGCAAACCGGTTGTTACACCGGTTGAAACCCACCACTGAAACAAAGAACAAAGATATCTAGATTGCTGAGATCTTTGTGCATAAAGGTGCATTTGTGTTAGTCTCCGTGGAGCTGGAAAGCACAAGGTTATTGTTCTTATGAAAATCAAGAGATACTGTATGTAGCTGATATATTTTCCTCCAGATGTACATTTGTACATATGGCTTGATGCAGCCATGCCAACACCTGCTTCTGAAATGCCATTTTTTTCTGTTCTTCATATTTACTATTTGTATAATTTTGTTTAAATGAGTGGCAACATCATTTTGACAACATCATGTAATTTCACTCACATATGAATAATGAAGCCCCAAAAAACGTGAATGGCAAAGGCAAAAAGAGAAGGAAAAATCATCAATCTATGTAACAAATGATGCAATGGAAGTCATTGATATACAATAGGAAGAAAGAGAAAGAGAGGAAAGAGAACATTTTGATAAAAGAAGAATCGCAAAAAATATACATTCTACAAAAATGCTTATGAAGTATATTTATTTGGAAATCTTCACATGAAAAATCTTTAAAATATATATTTATGCAAAAGTACCGGAAGGCAAGACAAGAAGCAATAGATGGAAACTAACCAAGGAGAGAAGCAACCTAGAACTAAGGAGAAATTTCCTAAGAATAAGAACAATCAACCAGTGGAACAGCTTGCTTTCAAAAGGTACTGTCACTGGAAGCTTTTAAGAAGAGACTGGACAACCATTTCGTTGAAATGGTATTAGGTCTCCCACTTCAGCAAGGAGTTGGACTAGAAAATCTCCAAAGTCCCTTCCAACTCTGATGTTCTATGTTCTACTGTATTTGTGAGCAGCTGAATTGTAGAACTTGCAGTTAGTAAGATGAGAACTTTGGCAAAAATAAATTGTAAAATAAAGCCTTTTGAAAGAGTTTGAAGACCTGGCTTTTCCAACCCCTTATGGGGCTCACACAAAAGCATTTGATCTTGGGGTTGGTTAGCATTTTTAACCTTTTTAACTTTAAATTTATTCTATTCTTGTCTTACCGGTCTTCTTTGATTGAGATATCGTATTTTTATGTTTTGTATATATTTTTTATGTTTTTAATTGTACACCGCCCAGAGTCACTCTGAGAGTGAGAGGGGCAGTCCCTAAATGTTATAAATATAATAAAATGGTCCTAATCATCTACTCTTAAATTTTACCTAGCAATTTAGTGGCTGCTTCAATAATAGCCATAAAACAATGATAGATAATGGTAATTGTAGGGGGCAAGTCTCTTCCTTCCTTTCCCAATCACAGTCTTGGGAAACAATAAGGAAGCTATAGTTTAAAAATAAGTAGCAAAGCATTTTTTAATCTATAAAATTTTGATAATTTGTGGATTTTTATTGTTTCATGTGCAAATAATTGCTTTCCTTAAAATTATTTGAAGAGTTTGGTGAAAGATAAAGGCTCTGTTGTGTCAAACCAGACTTACAATGAATACGTGGAATATCACATGATTTCCATGCATCAATGCTTACTTAATTCAAATAAGTTTTTTTTCCTGACGTGCTTTTCCAAATTCTCTACCTAGTCTGCTAGTCTCTCACTCATTCATTAGCTAGATCTGACATTAACTTTTTTGAGATCAGTCATAGTTGGCTAGAGAAAGTCCCAAAGATATATATTTCACTCAAAACTACTACTGAATATATTTCACTGCTGTTTATAATATGATATTGACAGAGGTGGGCTGCTGCTGGTTCTGACCGATTCGGGTGAACTGATTGTTATGATTCTATGCAGTTTGGCGAACTGGCAAATCCAATCACTGGCTGGCCCCACCATGCCCCACCCACACCATCCCACCCCACCCTATCTCACCTCACCCGCCTTGGCTGGTGGCTAGAGCCACGCCCACACCCAGCTACTCTCTGGCTCGCTTGCTCAGACCATGCGGCCCAGCTGATCTCCATGTGTCACCTGCTTGTTTGCCTTCACTTACCACACCGGGCACACAGCCCATCTGATCTCCACACCTCACCTGCTCTGCTCACCATGGCTGCCCGTGAAGGTAAGTTGCTCAGCTGAAGAGCTGCCTCGGGGGTGGACACGGTGAGGCTCGGCCGCCTTTCGGGGCTGGCTCTCACCATCCTTCCACTTGCATGCCACCTGATTGCCTTTTACCTCACGTCGGGGCCTGGTGGACATGCCAGTCCCTGGCTCTGGCCTTCCCTGGGGCCTCTGCCCTGCCCACTCACCCTTTGGCTCGGCTCAGGGGATGTGCCAGTCCCTGGGCTCTAGCCTGGGGCTTGTGACCACATGCAGCCCACACACCTCCCTTTGGCCTCAAACTACACCTCCCCTGAGCCAAAGCAATTTATCCAGCTTGCTGAACTTGGCCAAAGGGCCGCAGGGGGGCAGTGTGAGCATGGGGGTGTGTGGGCACAGGGGGGGGAAAGCAGTTTGGGTAAGGTTCTTACCTGTAAGAAGTCCTATCTGGAAAGTGCTGCAGTGGAGAGAAGCAGCCGGGTTGAATCTCTGGTGTCTCTCAGATCTTGCAGCCGCTTCTTCCAGCCTTTGGTGTTGGGCGAGCCTTGGTCGCTCATGGAAATGCTCCTGTGCTTTCTGGGTCAGCAGCTGTTTTTCTCTGCTGCTGCTCTTGTTGGAAGGCATCTTGTGCAGCACAGTGAAATTTAGCAGCCATGATCCACCACTTTGGGTCCTGTAAGTCTCATTTGGAAAGTGCTGTGGGTCTGCGGCAGAGAGAAACAGCATTTAACCTGGCTGCTTCTCTCTGCCACAATGCTTTCCGGATGGGATTTAGAGGAAATCAGTGGCTCACGGCCTCTAAATTTCACTGTGCTGCACAAGACACTCTCCCAGCAAGGGCAGCAGCAGAGAGAAACAGCTGCTGACTGTGAGATCAAGCAGCATCTTGATGGGTGGGAGGCCTGAGAGAAAATTCCTCCCCTGAGGGCCATCCTTCCGGAGTGCTGCCGCTGCTACTCTGGAGCTCGTCTTCAGGACGGATCAGTAAGTTCTTGTTTGCTCCCCAGGAAGGGCTCCAGCATGGATGGCTGCATGCCCAGACCAGATGCTTTCTCTTAGGCCTCCTGCCTGCAGCGGCGGGAGGAGGAAGTGTGTGGCAGGGAAGGTCTTGCAGCCAAAGCTGGGATGTCTGTGAACTTGCATATGTATGAGGTCTTCTGCCTTGAGCAGAAGGTTGAACTATAAGACCTCCAAGGTACCTTCTAATCTGTGATTCTAAAGTCTCGAAAACAAGAGAATTTGCTTAAACTGTGTGTGTGGGGGTGGGGGTGGGGGTGTGAAAGAGAGAGAGGGGTGGGGAGAGAGAGAGATGTAGCTTCTTTGGGGTGCATTTTGGAGCAGTAGCAAGAAAAATGCTAAAAGGACAGTCAGTTTGGGATTAAATTCCAAATGAAATTGAGTCTTCAGGGTAAGGAGACATGAAGAACTTTCAACTGCAGCTTTCTAAAAATCTTATTAAAATGAATGTCTAGAGGCAGCTCTTCAACTCATTAGTCCAGAGGGAGCAAAAGAGATAGGCTATCTCGTAGGCAAAGAAGCGATGTTCAGTTGGTCATGCCCTCCCAACCACACCCACCCACCCAGCCATGCCCACACCCACACAGACAGTCATTAGGGCAGAGAACCAGTTGTTAAAAAATTTGAAGCCCACCACTGGCTATTGGACTAGATAATTAAATTAGTATGATATGATTGGATGTGTTTTCAAACATGAACATCTTTGAACTGGTGGTCACATGGAAGAAGCACGTTGCAACTAACATCATTCAAGACAACAGAAGGCATAAGTAGATACAGGTTACAGTTATCCTCTTATTGATAGCAAAGTCTTTTTTTCGAAAAAAAATGTATTGTGATAGTTTATTCAACACACCATTAGCTAAAGAGTTTATTCTACCATTTTCTAAACATTTGCTTGTCTAAGGTTGTCAGAAAGATGTAAAAGACAAACAAGGACATGAAAGACAATGAAAGTTTGCTTCTAAAACTAGTTCATCCCAGATTCAAATGGCTTTTGTAACATTACCATCCTTTAACAAAAGATTTCTCTGTTGTTGGACCTTTTTGATATTCCCAAAAGGCTTTCCGTTTTACAAGGAGCCTTTCAAAGAGACTCAAACAAGCCTTTATTTTAAACTCCATTCTGCTGTGCAAACATACAATATGTATAGCTTGTTGCCTCCAAGAGAATTAAAAATCTAACTCCAAGTCAGAAAAATGAGTAAAGTTTTGAGATTGTATCTGCATGATTTTACTGGCCCTTTGGCTATTCAATAAATACAGTCACTATATGTCTGCTCTGAATGAAAATTTGTTAGATGTGTTAGTATATTATTTGCCACAGATTTATTCTTTCCTATCTGCTAGTCAGCATCTTACATCCTTGCGCCCCTCCCCACATTAATATAACTGCCTGACTTTTAACTGCAGACTATGAAAATAAAACTTATTGACTACCGCACAGTCATGTTCTTTATCTCTTAATATTAGTCCCCTTCTAGAGGTAGGAAAGTTTTTCAACTTGAAAATATTTCAGGCCACAAACACCTTATTTTCAGCTCAACACAATCACACTGGGTCTAAGCTTTGCTGGAAGGCCTTCAATGCTATTCTTAACATTCAAGAAATAAAGTTTGAAATAGATGTTCAAGATACAAGAATTAAGGACGCAACCAGTGTGACCTGAAAATACTTGCATGATGGCCAGAATAGTGTTGGGAAATTCCAGTAAGGAAGGACAGCTTCCTGAATAAATCACTGATTATTATTATTATTATTATTATTATTATTATTATTATTATTATTATTTCTAAACATGTTGATTACTTTCCTTTCTGTGAGTTCTGGGCCATCTTTAGGCATGAAAGCTGATTGGGTGACTTTGAATCAGTCACTCTCTCAGTTCAGCCCATCTTACAGGTTGTTGTTAGTAGGAAAATAAAAGGTGGGAATGTTTGCCACTTTGATCTATCTATCTGATTAATAATAATAATCACCAGGCAACTACAAGCTAGTATCAACCACTTTCAAATTGCTAACTGAGATGGTAGCTGGTGCAGTTCAATAGCATCTAGTCGAAAACAAACTCTTTCTCCCCGAGTTGAAAGGAAACTATGCAAACAATAGAGGAATAAGAGACCAACTCCTAAATGACAAGGAGAATCTGGAAACCTTCAAGAGAAGGAAGACCACCTTGAATGTAACATGGATTAATTACAAATAGGCACTTGACTACCTGTCACATTATTGAATAATCAAATGCCTAGAAATAACAGGAATTAGTAGAAACATCAGTATCTTTATGCAAAGATCAATGGTGCAATGAAAGAACAGTTGCTGGTCAATGGTGATAAACTGGGAGAGATTAGTTTGAAGAGAGGAATCTTTGAAGGAGACTTACTGTCACCAATACTCTTTCTCATTGAACTGGTTCCTCTGTCAACAATATTGAATAAGCCAGGCCACTGCTATCAAGCATCAAAAACATTTGCCAGATTATCCCAACTCCTTTTCATAGACAGTCTCAAGGTGATGGAAAAACATCATCTGAAATAGAATACAGTAGCTGCTTAACACTGTGTGTATATACAACCAAATTATTGGGCTGGACAAATGTGCCACTTCACCATCACAGAGCAAAAGTAGTGACATTTGAAGGAATTCAGATGCCCTACATCTAGTTAGCTGCTGCAATAAAATTGTATGGACTATAAACAATGGCATGACAGAGTAGCAACAATAGTGCATTAGAATATTTGCAAGAAATATCACTTATGCTGGGGCCATAAAATAGACAATGTAATAAAAAATGAAAAAGTTAAACTGCTTTGGGACTTTAAAACTCAAGCAGACAGGCATCTGCCACATAACACCCCAGATTTTACAACTGTTGATAAGAAAGACAAAAAAGTCTGAGTGGTGAATGTGAAACCTGGAGACAGCAGAACAGAAGAAAAAGAACTTGAGAAGATAACAAATACAAAATCCTGCAAATTGAAATAGAATGACTGTGGAAAAAGAAAGCAAAGGTAGTACCAATAATAATAGGCACCTTGGTGCAATTCCAGAAGAACTGGGTTACCAATGTTGACACCATTAGCATTGACAAAATCATCCCCACTCAGTTGCAAAATACAACTTTACTTGGAATAGCTTACATCAAAGAGAACCAAAGACCAACAGTAATATAGTCTATATTTTTATCTATTTTCTACATCTTGCAGATAAACATGCAGATGATGATGATGATGATGAAGAAGAAGAAGAATTTATTTTAGTTTTATACAGTATGTCTAAATTGTATGTCTAAATCTTGTGTCAAATCTGCTTTTATTCCTTCCTCAGCAAACAATGCACATATTTTCTAACATAAATTCCCTCAAAAACCATTGAAGGTCACACTGCTTGTGTATGCTCTTACTTTTCAAAAGAAAGCATTTACAGATATCATATGCTTTCTAACTTAGGTTACTAATCAATTATTTCCATTATGTTTTAAGTTTCTTAAGAGCCTTTTAAGAATTCAAAGACAATTTGAAACCTTTTCCTCAAAAGATTACGTGGAGACTGTTATTCACAAAGATCCTTCTTGAGTTATTGGTTAGTTGCCTAGATTTATGCTAGGAATCTCAAAACAATTCCTCTGAATTAAAGAGGAATTTATTTTTACAAAATAAAAAAAATCAGAAGAATTCAAAGCCAGTATTCTATTTCCTGGTCAATCTATATCTTAACATCTAAAAGTAAGCTTCAGTATGTATTTCCACATTTCACTAAAAGGTCCTTATATATCTATTTTGAAATTAGACTCTGATGAAAACAAAATTCAAGGTTAACTTGACTAATTAATTGAAAATTATAAATTTCATTGACAAGTTATACTTTTTGGGAAAGATGGCACATAGCTATTCTTACATGGTCTCCAGCAACACACTCAGCCAATATATTATTGAAGCAGGGAAGGCATATTGTAGACTCCACGAGCTAAATAATTCAGATCAGAGGGATCCAGGAAGAAGGCCTTTTCTGCCATTGCCCCCATCCTGTGGAATATTTTCCTCCCAGAGGTGAGGTAGGCAACACTCTCCTGGCTTTTTGGAAAGTTGTAAAACTATGGCTCTACAGCCTTCCTTGGGGCTCACAGAACAGCACATAGCCACTGGTCTGGTTAGTGCACTGAAAGTCACCCCCCCCTTTAATTAACTTTTAATATTAATTCTTAATCTATCTCTGTCTTTTTGAATTGTATACTTTTTATTCCATGTTCATGTTTGAATATTTTTTTTTACTAATACACCACCCACAGTCCCTCTGTGAGGGAGATGGGCAGACTCAAAAATTTGAGTGATAAATAAATAATTCTGATTGTACAAAAGATACTTTATTATAAATCAATATTATGCCACAATCTTAATTATTTGTTTTCTAAATAATTATTACGTAAAGAAAACAAGAAATTAATACATTATTCAGACACTAGAGGAGATCTCTGGTGGCGTCTTTTCTGACTAACAAATTTTATCATTTGCACTTTGTAGCAATATTTATTAGTGTTGCCAATCATTGAGCCAGTCATTATTAACAGAAGACTGGAACACAGAAACAGAAGATTATCCTCATTTGTGTTAGGAAATAAGAAAAAAATATTTAATGAATAATCTGAGTGGTCTTCTTTTCTTAAATGGATGATTTAGAAGTCATTCTATAGCGTATATTTTTACAAGTTTGTTCATTAATTTCAAAATGGAACAATTTGGTTGCTTGTAGAGAACATGCAAATATTCAGGGAGTACACTGATTTGTTTTAGCTTAAAACAGTAAATTACTGGCTTGCTTTCTCTGTCCACTTTGACTGTTATCACTTCAAATTTTATTGATTCTAAGAGTCTTTCCATATATACCATCTCCATTGTTAGGTTCCTCCTCAAGAAATTAATTAGAGCTCTTAATTTATAGTACCATCCATACTATCTAGATAGATAAACAGAAAGAAAACCACCAGAAGGAAACTGTTGCTCACCTCTGTTTTAAATTGAACTTTCCTCTTCAATAGTGGCCTAATAATGCTTTTGCCCTCAAATGGCTAAGCTTCAACCCATGTCTTTTGTTCACAATTCAATAAATTTAATAAATTCAAAAACTAATGAAAGCCCATTTATAAATGAGCAAAACAGCCAATGAATAAACAAATGTTTTGCCACATCTAGTTTAGATTTGGGTTCAATTTTTTATAGATAAAATTCCAATGTACAGACAAGCAATCTAAGAATTTTGTCATCAAAGCTGCAAATGATTTCAAAAGCATTGTACAACTACAGATATCGATTACATCAAAACTGTCTTGTGTGTGCATGGTGTGTGTGTTTGTGTGAGTTTGTGTGTGTGTATGTGTATGTGTAGGTGTATGTATAGATGTATGTCAGTGGTGGGTTGCCCCAGGTTCTGACCGGTTCTATAAAACTGGTAGTAAAACCGGCGGGAGGCTCTGCCCAGTGACCCTGACATCAGCAAAAGCAATCTGTGCATGCGCAGAAGCAAGGCGTGTGTGCAAGTGAAGGGAACGTGCGCACGTGATCCCGTTGTGACCGGTAGTAAAGGTAAGTGCAACCCACCCCTGGTGTATGTGTACTGTAAATCTATATTTTCAACCTTCTTCTCCCTCAACCTTTCATTGTTGAGACTAGAATTTACATGTTCAACCATGCTTGTAGGAGCTGTCACCTTAAGACACTTATAAGACTTTAGCCTGGGTATGCCAAAGTGATTGATTAACTGGACAAAGTTTTCAATTAAATAGTTGTAATAATGCAGTTGCCAGGATTTAAAAATTGACTTGAAATACATTTCACACTATATATTTGGATTTTGTTAAATTACTAGTGAAAAGTAAACAAAAGGTTTCATAAATAATCAAAGTTTGTAGTGGATTTTAGGTGAAATAAAAGATCATGAGAAGTTAGAAGGGGTAAGTGAAATAAGTAATTATAACTCATATTTGTGTGTAGAATCCTTTCACTTAGCAATAATGTTGCACTATGTATGGTTAAAAAAATCCAACTATATTTAAAATTAAAAATGTTCAGTATTTTATTTAAAATATAAGTTCAATTTTTGGGGGGGAAATGGTAAAGACTATGTTTAAAGAACATAGGTGAGGATGTTATTAGGAGCTCTGTTAAAAGAAGCAAATATTGATATCATGTCTTTCAAATGTTTCTTAATATATGAGAGATGACAAAGTTTAATCAACAAGGACTAAGATTATTGTCAAGTCAGAACTATTCCATTATGTAAAGATAAATGTTGACTTTTCTGCAAGCAAAGCTCAAGCTAAGTATTACAAATTCTCCTTCCTTTCTTGTATCGATTATCTTTGTGCTTAGAAAATCAAGGAGAAAAGGTTGCAGAATAGTTGATAGTTGAATCATATCAGTATATCTTTCAGAATCATACTTTTCCTCACATCCTTCATCTTCTCACATTGTTTTCTAACAAATGAAGCTAAATTTTTCTATTTATCAACTGGTCTTTATATATCTCATATGGAGATTTTGTCCATGAGGATGCAGATACATGCTTAAACAAAGCTTTGATTCTAAATATTGTAGCTAGCTAGAAAAGAAAACAGAGTATCTGTTGCAACTCTACTGAATCTCAAGATATGTAAGGTTGTACAACCAATTACAATTGTTGGTAAATTATTTTTATTCAATATGACTGTTGTGTTTGTTCGACTCATGATTCAATTCTGATCCTTTGCCATTCTATTTAAGTACATAGACTTCCGGTGGGACTGCGACATCGCCGGACGCTTCTTTTTGAAGCGCCAGCCCAGGGCTTCATAGAACCGCAAGAACAGCGACTATCGGCTGTCTTGCGGTTTGAAAACTTTCCCCCTGGTATGAGGGGGGAAAGTGAGTAGACGGGTGGGGTAGAGCTCCCTGAGAGTGCCAGATTTTACCCATAATCTGGCGCTCGAAGATGAGAGCTCCCCGTTAAGCCTGTCAGTACTCCGGACCCTGGATGTCTCTGCTTTGCAGAGCTAGATGTCGTTACCATCCCAGCAACCAATTTTAAACAAATACTTCTTGAATCAAGCTGGCGGAGCACAAGTTGCACGAATGAAACAGCAAGTATTTTTTTCTTTTTTTTTAACTCCAGGGACTTACTTTCTTTAAAAGATTTTCCCTAAGTGGAAAGTGAAAGCAAGATGGCGTTTGAGTTTCAACGGGGCGTGAAGAAGTGAAAGTTAAAAGTAATTATTGACAAGCCCCTGTTTGAAATGTAAAACTCCTTTTTGAAAAGTGGATAAAATAAGAAAGGATGCAATAATAATAATTCAAGCAGCAATACAAATTACAAATTGTAAAGGGTCTTTTTTTTTTCTTCTTGAAATTCTTTTTTTCCCCCTTTTTTTCTGTCCTTCTGGAAGGGAAGGAAGAAGGGGGGCAAGATGGCTGGTCTTTTTGAAAGCAAAGAAAGCAAAGGAGGGTTAATTAACCCTCAATGGTCTGATTTTGAGGAAGCTTTGAGTTCAATTACCTCTGCTTTATTGAAAAGAATTGATACTATATTTCAAGCTTCTCAAGCTGGAAACAATGAAATACATGGAAATACTGAGTTGCAATCTAGCAGTGGGGGATTGAATGAAGAGTTGGGAGATGTAAAAAAACAACAACAGATCATAGCAGATTTTACTGAGGAGAGAAAGATGAATGCTGAGCAGAATAAGGAGCAAGAAATCTTGGAAATTTTGGTTATACGAATTTTTTTTTATAAAACTCAATCTGCATTTAAAGAGCTGTTTCCAGAAGAAGCTACATTTCTGCAAAAATTTTATAATATGCAATCCCAAAAACCGCAAAATTTTACTAGAGTTAAAAAAGGCAGAGGGATCAAAGTTAAGAAGAAAGTTCGTAAAAAGGAAAAGTAGAAAGACTGGAGAAATGGAAAATAACCCTGCTTGATGAGATGATGGTCCTTAAAAAGTATTGTTTAAATGTTTAAAGATTTTGAATTTTTGGAAAAGAAAAAAAAAGCAGACAGCAGTTTAATGCCAGTTAAATAAGTGATGAGCGACGATGAGGCGGCAATTTACAGCTGTATTGGAATATTTTGAGAAGAATAAACAGATCACAGCAATGCTGGTGTGTTGGGCTGTGAAATATGCCCTGACTTGAATGATTTGGAATATTTTATTAAGGACTGTAATAAATCTGGATCTAATTGTAATCGCAGAAGTTTTATTGAATATAGTAAATTGGAGTTTCCTGTTTGATGGTAATAAATATAAGGCAAAAGGACTATGGACCTAGAGCAATTGCAGGTGATCTGGTGGTTTCCCTAATACGTCTGATGAATTTACTAATCTAATTTTTGACTGGATTTGATGGATACTATTTCAAATATAATTATAAAGTCACTCGGGGTTTTTTTTTTTATAAAGAAGCAATTTTTTATTTAGGTGGGTAGACGCAAATGAAGATATTCTATATGCTGTTGGAAGATGTGAAGACAAGAAGATTAGCAACTGGTTTAATCTAGTAGGAAGAATTTAAATGTTTGATATACTTATTAAATGACGTTTTATCTGTATTGATAAATTAATAAGAGGTTTGATGGTTATATATTTTTTTGAATTAAAAATTTATTATTTTTTTTTATTAAGTGTTTTAACTATAATTGGACCTTGATGGTTTAAAAGTGGAGGACGGAAGACTTTATATAGTATTTTATTTTAAATTTGGGTTTTTTTGAATGAGGGATTTTTTTTGTTGGGTTTTTTTTCTTTGTTTTAAATGAAAGAAGTTATAAAATATCTTGTTAAATTGTATAGACTTAATAATTTAAGTATTAATTAGCTATACTGAGTAATGATAGGTTTGATTAGGTAATACTTAATTGTTTTATTAACTGCTGTAATTATAAATGGAGATTAATTCTGTTGAATTAGATGGAATAAGAAGAAAGAAGACTTGCTTTCCTTTTCTCTACTTGTTTAATGATTATGATTATGATAAGTGTGAAATGGAGTTTAATTTAGAGAATTTGAGCTGTATTTTATCTTGTATTTGCTCTGGGAAGTTGGGGGGGTGGTTGGGGAGGGGGGAGAAAATGTATGTAAAACTTTTAAAACTTTTTCAATAAAAAAAAAAGTACATAGTTAGACTTCCCTCATGGAGGACAACCTCAAAGTTTAATATCAATATTATCTTCCAGTGCCCTAGGCTTTGCCCCAAGGCCTGGTAACTAGGGCACTGGAAATACATTCTTCTGCCTGCTGCTAAGTAATGGATGGTCTGCTCCAGCGGTGAAATCCTCTAAAGTCTGCTATCGGTTCTGTGAGTCTGCTACCAAGCGCGCGCTTCATGCACGCATGTGCTTGAGGCGTGCCCACACAGTGCTTAAAAAGGAACAATTTTAAGCCTTCCGAGTCGGTAAAGGTAAGTAGAACAGCGAGGCGGGAATCCGCTGTGCCACACAATTTAGATTAGCTAGAAAGCAGGAAATCCAACGATACTAGCTAATATAAATCGTGCATCACAGCTGATCGTTGGCCAGCTATAGTCAGAAATATAGGTTCACCCAAACTAGCAGTATTTTTTACCAGTTCGGGAGAACTAGTCCGAACCGGTAGCATTTCACCCCTGGGCTGCTCATAACAAAGTTTACACCTTCCAGGATTGAATTGTGGATGACAAGGCTGACCTTTTTCCCATTACTGAAATCTGGCTGGCCTTGGAGGCAAGGTGTAGAGAGTCACACACACACACACACACACACACACACACACACACACACACATATATATATATATATAAATTTGATTTATATGCCGCCCTTCTCCAAAGACTCAGGGCAGCTTACAATGCGTTAAGCAATAGTATTCATACTTTTGTATATTTTATACAAAGTCAGCTTATTGCCCTCACAATCTGGGTCCTCATTTTACCTACCTTAGAAAGGATGGAAGGCTGAGTCAACCTTGAGCCTGGTGGGATTCGAACTTGCAGTAATTGCAGGCAGCTGATCTTAATAACAGTGAATTAGTCCACTGCACCACTCAGGACTCCTTGAGTAGGAGGAGTTATTCTCCTTATATTCTTGAAGGAAATATTCATATTTTTGAAGGAAATATTCATAAACTGTTATATAAATAGAAAATAGAGCCATTCCTTAAGTCCTGGAAAGAGGGTTTATGTTCAGGAGAGATTCAAAATGAATCCTTCCTGATTCACTTTGGAATGAAAATTGTGGGAGATATGTAGATTCCATTGAGTTTCAGAAGGAGCTTGGAATAATCCCAGAAGCTCTTATACCTGGTTTGATTGGGCTTTAATTGCTGCTTGGAATGAGAAGAAGAGTTTGGTCTTGGATCAGAGCATGTCTATGAAGATACATGGATCCTGGAGATTCTCCTGGTTTTCAGAGGAATTGCAAATGATGAAACAGAATAAGAGATGCTTAGAACACCACTGTAAAACAATGAAAAGTCAACCTGTCCAAAAATGGTTAAAGGCCTTTCTTAAGGATTATGGTTCATGGTGATAAATTAAATTTAGCTATTTTATACTTTACTGTATCTGCAGAGAGGCAATCCGGTGTCTTGTTCACATTAACCTGTACCTCTTCAGTAGGGAAGGGCCTTGGGAATATCTCTGCTGCAGGAATTGTTCTAGGTAATTGTCAGTTAAAGTTGCTTCTATTTGCTGTGAATTGGAACCTGGCTTTACAGATCCTGTGGAGTTCACAGAATCATAGAGTTGGGAAAACAAGTCATTAAGTTCAAGCCTTTACATACTTCAGGATTCATGACACCAGTTTCGAAAGATAATTATTCAGCTCGCTTTTAAAACCTCCAGTGAAGTTATCTGAGGCACGACCATGTGTGACAGGTTTAAATCTGTTGACCTTGACAAAATGGACAGAGTCTTTGGAGTTCTGAGTTCAGCTACCTGCATTTTAGATCCTTTTCTCTCCTCACTGATTAAAGTCTCCCAGCAAGTGACAGATGATGAATCCTTCTGTGTGAGACAGAATGGTTCTATCCCCCCTTGAGAAAGGTAGTTGGTTTATAGCTTCAAAGATCCCTGGAAGAAGCAAATTATCTAAATCCCTTCAGACAGAATTGATGTTTCTTGTTGATAATCTCTGTTGGGATCAGAATGGTGGTAGTGCATCCTTCCTGTGCCTCCTTGATCTCTCAATGGTCTTTGATACCATCAATCATGGTATCTTTCTGGACCAGCTTAGGGGATCAGGAATGAAAGGGATTGTTTTACAGTAGTTTTCCTCATTTCTCTGGAGCCAATTCTAGTCAGTGTTGAGTCAGGTTGAGCTCTTTTCTGGGTTGTCAAAGCTCTTCCTGCTCCTATTAACAACTACATGAAGCAGTTTATGTTTCATGTACATAAAGGGTGAGATAAAGCAAACTTTGCTCTTGATACGTGGTGGGTTTTGTTTTTGTTTGTTTTGCAATTTGGGTTGATTGTTTTAACTTTGGGCATCATGGGTTATTTATTGTTATTTTAATCCTTGAATGCTGCACTGCTGTAAAATATCATACATATACATTATTTACATAAAAGTAAATAAGTAGGTATTCACACAAAGCATTTTAGTTTATAAACAGCTTCAGCAATAACACCAAGGACCTGGTGGCATAGGGGTTATAGTGCAGTATTGCAGGCAAACTCTGCCCACAGCCTGGAGTTCGATCCTAACCAGCTCAAAGCTGTCTCAGCCTTCCATGCTTGCGAGATCAGTAAAATGAAGATTGCTGGGGAAAATATGTAAATAATGCTGCTACATTGTAAACCGCTAAGAGTGTGCTTTAAACTGCTATGGGGTGGTACATAAGCCTAAATGCTATTGCCATTGCAATGCTATCACTAACACTGAAATTCAACAGATTAAAATGACTAAGGCATGGGACATGATGCCCTAACTCAGGATTATGATGAAAAGGGGTGTTGGTCCTACCTGATACGCTCCTTCTCAGGGTGCTGGGAAGATCATCCAAAATGGGTAATACGGTGCTTGCCCCTTGGTTTTCCTGAGTCACGACCTCTTAGGGGTCAGCTATTGGCTGAGGCAGGTGATTCTTATGTTACCTGGTACTACTCTTTCAAGGTTTATGGTGCTATGGCTCCTGTCACCTTTCCACGGAGAAGTTTCTTCTCCTGTTATCAGGCTGGATACAATCAGATCTGTCTGCATACTCTGTTCCTTGAGTTGGGTACTCCACAACTTATGGTCCATTGCAATTATCGTTACCTCTCTTAAGGCTGTTACATTGCTTAGACTGTCTGCAGATCTCTAATTACATTTCATTGACAGGAAGACACTTCCAAGTCAGCAGCTAAGATTGTGTCGCTAAGGTATAGGTCTAGAGACCTGAGCTTATGACTTCTAGTCCCAGCCGGGTTATGACAGCTGGCTGATTGAGTTCCACTTACTCTCTGCCAGGATGTTACCTCTGTGTCAAATACGGCATGTTTCCTGGGGTTCATTTCCCTGGAGGATGGGACTGGCTGAGGAGAACTGAGTCAGTAGAAAAGACTATACTAATCTCCTTTTGCAGCATCCTAGTTTGTCCCTGGGGAACCTCGTGATCTTGAGTGTCCCTCGGTAATCAGATGGGTTGGACAGTCTTCTGTCACTTCTAGTGCAGGGGCTCTGTATCAGTATAACATATCTCACATGTCCCAGCCTGCCTACCAGGGCTGATATTATGGGCACAGGGCTGATTCCTGTTCCTGGGCCTCTGACAGGCCACAAGTTCCTCAACCTGCAGGTAGTCAGGCCCTTCGGCCCTCAGGAATGCTGAGTCTATTTGGGACTAGTTGCTGTTGGCTACCTCTCTCTGGAGAGGAGCGTGGACACTGAAATTCAACAGATTAAAATGACTAAGGCATGGGACATGATGCCCTAACTCAGGATTATGATGAAAATGCTAAATTGTGGCCTAAAGATCTTTATTTGTAATTTCAGAGAATATAAAGTGATGCATGAGCCTGAGTGCAATACCATTTTCAAGGGAATTATGGAGTTAATAGTCCAGAAACTAATGTTATTTGTACTTTAATGAGATTAATAACAGTAATCTTGCATGAGAACCTATGATGTATTTTTGACTGGAAATTATCTGTTTAGTCTCAATTAGATTTTTTAAAGTATCTGAAATGGAAATAGACAGAACTATCACTGAAGCAAAACCCTCTTTTAGAAACAAACATTCCTCATTCCAAGGTTCTGAATCCAATAGCTTTTCTGTGTAATGGTATATGGGAAAGACCTTGGGAGAAAGAAGGAACTGCTGCAAACTAGACAAAGATTAGATAAGTGGCAGCTGAGCCTGAAGAAGGAATGAGGCATAGTAAATGTCTCAGAAGGCACATTCTCTAGGTTTTTTTTTTTAACTGTAAAAGCAAGGGGAAAGAGATGTACTGTTAGACTTGTAAGATTCTATTAATATAATCTTACAATAAATAAATAGCAGAGCTGCTATTCCTGTGTGTGTGTGTGTCTTGTCTGGATTACCTCACAAGACTAACATTTTGCTTCTTTTTATCAAAATATGAACAATCTTTTACATAGGTATGATGTTATTTCAGTGTCAGATAGACAGTTTGTGCTTGGCTTCTTAAGCCTTGACTTCTTATCCTATTAAACAGTGATAATGACAATATTTATGACTTGTATTTCCTAAGGTGCAGAAAGACACAGCAATTACAAAAGTCTGTTCCATAAAATCACTTTGCCACTTAATAGTCAACCCAATAAATAAATATTAACAAACTAGACAAACCAAACGCTACCAACGTACAAATAAATTCAAAACTTTGCAATCCAACAAACATGCATGCATTCCGTATTAAAAAAATAAAATAAAAGTTGAGTGAGATGATTATATTCAGTATGAATCTGTTAATTCTTTAAATTAAGAAAAATCTTTATTTAAAGGGCATCAAATACTTATAAAATGAACAGAAGTAGAGAACTGATTTTAGATACTAATTTGGATATTGGAGCAAGAACCAGAAAGAAGGCCCTGCTCAGACCTGAAAGACCAAACAGGATTGTAGGGAAAAAAAGAAGAGGAGAAAGGCTTGAAATCAGACGGCTGTAAAATTAAGCAGCAATCATTTATATTGGGCTTTGGTTTGAATAGAAGGTCTCTGAGGTCCTACAGTCTGAAGACATGTGAGAGTAGCATGGAAGTTATCAAATAGCCCAAACAGTATGGGTCTAACTAAAATCAGGGGATGAAGAGAAGAATCTGGAATATGTTCTAGGCAGGGGTGGGCTGCTGGGGGTTCGGGAGAACCTCTAGCTAAGATTCTGTGCAGTTCAGAGAACCCCCAAATCCCACTCCTGGCTGGCCCCACCCACCCCACCATGCCCCTCCCAGGAGTCCCCACATGGCCAGTTTTGGATGCAGGTAAATGCAGGGCACGCATGGGGGCTCGGGGAGGGCGAAAAATAGGCCTACCGAAAGTTCAAGAAGGTCCCGTTTCTGGCCTATAGAGGGCCTCTGGAGCCTGGGGTGGCCATTTTCGCCATCCTGGAGGCTTGAGAAAAATCTCCAAAGCCCTGGGAGGTCAAAAACAACCCCCCACCATGGTGCAGGAGGCCAACTAGTCTATGCCCACCATGGCCACACTCACCCAGCAACCAGGCAAAGAACCCTTTGCTAACATTTTTGAAGCCCACTCCTGGTTCTAGGAGATGCTGTACTGTAATAATCTAATTTGGAAGCAACAAAGCTATGCTTCAAATAAAGCTGCAATCTTATTGCAGTCAGAATTTTACAAATCTTAAAAGTATTAATCAGATAAAAAATAGCAACCTTTACAGTAAGATCTATGAATAAGCAGAAAGTCCACCAATCATCAATCAAAATCCCATGGCTATGAGCAGAGGACAATGGGACAACCTGGAAACTGCAGAGACAAATGGGGGAGACCTAATACACAATGGGAAAGGTGATCAGGCCAACCTTCAAATCTGCACTTTATCCACAAACAGCAAGCTGATGGGAGGACATTCAGGAGGAATCACTTACAAGACATTTAATCATCACTGAACAAACACCTTCATCAAAGTTCACAATTTGTCACAAAAGGCTAATAAAGCTTAAAGTATTAGCTTGGCATGACAGATCATTTTTGTCTGCAAGAAATCAGTAACTGATCACTAACATTGTCTATAATGTTTCTTATAATATTAAATACTATAAATACTAAATAACTTGTAACAATGACCACTAAGTTTGCATTAGTCTGCTAGTTTCTAATACTTACTTACGTATATATGAATCAGCATTACCATTTGCATCAAACCATTAAAATCCACACCAGTAATATATGAGTCTGACAACTGATGCAAATATTTAACTTGTCACATTTATGACATCATCACACACATTATTTGTCTCCTCTTCCTTGCCCTACCTTAGTCATGATGATCATGTGCCTTATTGAGCTTGTGAATATAAAATTATATACTTTTGCCTCCTGACTTTATTTGGCTCACATTATAATGTGAATTAGCATGCTTACATTTCTCAAATTTAAATATGAAATTATAATATCGTTCTTGATATTTTTCTCAATTTTGTAGAAAAGCTTCTTTTAAATCTGCACTTAAATAAACCAGGGGGCAAGTGTGCATAGTAGGAAAACAAAGTTTAGTTGGGAACAGGGGAAGATAATCCAAATATATAAATTTTTATATAGACTTATATATTGCATATGTAGTACAGTATAACATGACATTTCTATTTGTATTAGATGTATATATAGAGAGAGATATGTATACATCTACACCATATACATATATGTGTGTGTGTGTGTGCGTACATGCATGTGTGTGTTTGGGTGTTTGTGGACAGAAAGAAAAACAAACAATGAACAAGACAAGTTTAAAAAAATGAAGAAAGCTTTAATATTTTCAATATTTTCTGTCTTATTCATGGTAATTTTGTTTCACTGCCTTATGTGAGTTTTTGTTTGCTATTAGACAAAAGGATAAACAAAATTTCCCGGTTTTTTTTTTAAGTTGGCGTATTTTTGTTTTCCGTAAGTATAGAAACTCCAAACACTTTGTTTCCAATGCAAATGGAATCTCCCATGTCTGAATGAAGTAGCCTCAGTTTAATAACACAGTATGAAACAAATTCAAATGAAGAAACAGATCCATGGCTGTGCAAGGTCACACTGTACCAGAAGGAGGGAGGTCACTGATGCATGCAGACTGCTGAAATTTGTAAAGGCAGATTCATACTGAAACACTTTTCATGAGAATTCTTCCTATGAGATGCTATCCCAAATACCTCATAGTAATGCACCTATTGCAGCATATTGTAACAACAGGCAAAAACGGCATTCCTGTATTCCTTTATCATACTGCACTTTAAGACAAAGCAGTCATATCTGAAAAATAAGAGTATATCAACCTGCTTTACACCCTGCAATTGTATGTAGGCTGTCAAGCTTTCACTGAATTTTTCCAGCATTGAATCTGATATGCAATCACTTTGAAGTATGCATATCACTGAAAGGAATTCTTTAAAAATCTAATTCTGAAAATGTCCCAGTTTTTGTTTTTCCTCTTATTTCCTGGCAAGTCTGTGTCTTCATTTGTTTTAGATTATTGCACCTGGATTCAAAGAGCTCTCCTGTATATTTAGTAGCAACAGAGAAAGGAAATACTTAGCAAGCAAAGCTTTATCCAATTACTGTAATCCTACACTATGAGAAAAAGCCATAGTGACAAAATCATTCCTATGATTCAACTCAAAGGCCTGTAAACCACACAATTAAATGCCAAGCATTCAGCTGGAGGCTGTATTATAGACAATTTTATTGTACACTATCCAGAGTCACTTCATGTGAAATGGGAAGCCATATAAATTGGACAAAGAAATAAATAATGATACAGCTCCTTCTATTCAAGTTTTGGTGTCAGTTTTGATATACTCCAGCCAACATGGCCATAGGCAATGACCTGAGACAGTTGTCATTCCAAATACCAGAAGAAATCCATTCACCAATTTGATCAATAGGCTTTACCATTTCTATTTCAGATATATATATCTAGCCAGGTTTTCTACCTACGTAAACAATGATGTTCTGCCGCCCTGGTTCTGTGAAATCTCAATTCACAAGTGCTGGGCTTTTTTCCTTGCAACTCTCTGTTGTATTCTGGGAGACTCAGATGGCCATTTCTGCCTTTTTTGACTTTGTCAGTGAGCCACACCCTTTTTAAAATCTTCCCTGTTAAAGATACAATGTTTCTTTTTCTCTTTCGTAGGCTTCATATGCTTTTCTATCTATCTATATATATTTTCATGGTGAAAACCTCATATATTTACATCAAATATGGGATATTGTAGAGGAACAAGGGGAAGGGGAAGGGGAAGGGGAAGGGGAAGGAAAGGAAAGGAAAGGAAAGGAAAGGAAAGGAAAGGAAAGGAAA
>WNWU01000053.1:1739996-1774125 GCA_012654045.1 Ptyas mucosa
ATAGAATAGAATAGAATAGAATAGAATAGAATAGAATAGAATAGAATAGAATAGAATAGAATAGAATAGAATTCTTTATTGGCCAAGTGTGATTGGACAGACGAGGAATTTGTCTTGGTGCATACGCTCTTGGTGTACATAAAAGAAAAGATACATTTGTCAAGAATCATAAGGTGCAACACTTAATGATAGTCATAGGGAACAAATAAGCAATCAAATCATATTAGGAAACAGTCAATATAAATCATAAGGATACCAGCAACAAGGTTACAGTCATATAGTCATAATTGGGAGGAGATGGGTGGTAGGAATGATGAGAAGATTAATAGTAAAGCAGACTTATTAACTAGTTTGACAGTGTTGAGAGAATTATTTGTTTAGCAGAGTGATGGTGTTTGGGAAAAAACTTCTTGTGTCTAGTTGTTCTGGGTGTGCAGTGCTCTATAGCATCATTTTGAGGGTAGGAGTTGAAAGAGTTTATGTCCAGGATGCGAGGGGTCTGTAAATATTTTCACTGCCCTCTTTTTGACTTGTGCAGTATACAGGTCCTCAATAGAAGGCAGGTTGGTAGTAATTGTTTTTTCTGCAGTTCTAATTATCCTCTGAAGTCTGTGTCTGTCTTGTTGGGTTGCAGAACCAAACCAGACAGTTATAAAGGTGCAGATGACAGACTTAATAATTCCTCTGTAGAAGGAACACTAATAGAAGATGAAGTTACAAGTTCCATTCTACATCCATATTGTCCTTGCCACATCCCTATTGGAAATGGCTGCTTGATAGTTATTAAAATGAGCAAGGCTTCATTGAGCTTTAGTGTGAGATCATGAATTGAATTAGAACATTGGTAGAGTGATCAAGAGCTATACATGTATAGAAGAACATTACAGAGTATCAACCCATCAAATTGCTAGGCAAAGGGCAGTGTCACTCTCAGATTGTCCCCACAGTTCTCTTGACATATTTAGCAACAAGAAAACAGCTTCAATATCCTATATTGTGAACAGCACAGAGGTTTCTGCAGGATCAGGTATAACATTGTTTTTCTGGGAATCAAAACTAGGGTTTTGATACAATTGTTATCCACCATTATCTGTCCCTTTTACAGTCATACTTTACAAAGAAGTTATTTTTTTCTTTCATTATTAGTTCTAATGATTATACGGTATTTCTTAATTCAATCTTCCACAATCTGCCCCTGAACACATAAATGTGCCCCAAAATAGCCTAATCAATACAGAAGCATAATCAATACAGAAAAGTCTAGCAACTGAAATCCCCACAACCTAGAGGAAACTTGAGATAACTTTACTATTTCTCTAGAAGGATCTCGTTTTGACTTTGTTGATTTTCTAAAGATCAAATTACTGTATTAAACTCCTTACCTGACATCTACTGAATTCAGCAGGGGTTGTTTTTGAGCATAGGATTTACACTATAATGTCATTTAAAATTGTAGGGCTGGTTCCTGCCCTTATATATTTTTGTGCACTATATATTCAAGAAATATAACATTTTTTAGTAATTTAGTAATATGTAATCATGTGTGTGTGTATGTGTGTGTGAAAACATACTGTTGTAAAAACCACTGCAGAACTTTAATCTGTGTGCACTTGTTATATTTCTGCATATAACAATTAAGGTTTAGCAGAGCTATAAAAATTATTGACCATAGCCTGTCATCAGTTCAACTCTAATGGGTAATCTCTCTGTGTTTTGGCTTTTGTTTTCGAAGAACCATTATAACCAAGGGACTATTATTCTTTTCTGTCTCTTTGAACAGTTTTGTTTGGAGAGGAGTATTAATCATTTCAGGATGAACGAGTTGGAATACGTTATTGAGTATCAATAGTATCACTAGCTATAGAAGTAGTGTATATTGCAGCAAGTAGATTTGTATAATGAAACAATTTGGGATTTTTTAAAATACTGAAATATCAGAGTTTTGGCCTAAATCTATGTGGGTAACATGTGTGCGTGTATAGTTGATTAGTCTTTATTAAATAATATTTAAATAAAACCATTGTAATGCTGTATATATTAACATAGGAGCTATTACTAAAGGTCCATGGATTTTCTTTTGAGTGTGTACATAGTATATTTACTTCCGACTATGGACACATGCACACACAAATACACACACCAGAGCCAAGCTGAAATATAGACTAAAAAGTGCATACTGTATGTTAAAGAATAGTTATTTTACTATTGATGATGCATTTAAAGCATTTTATCAGTGTTCCACATCAACCAAAACAATTCTCAAAGCTATTTACATGCAATCAATTAAAAGAAATCCTTTTAAAGCCAAATTTCAGAAATCCATTATTTTAGTACAGAAGAAACTTTATCTTGAACCTTTTCTCACTATAGTCAATACTTGAAATGTTTTCAGTGTATTTAAATGAATGGCCAATGAGGTTATACACTTTCTTATCTTTAATCTACAATAGAAGGAGTATAAAAAGAACTATTATCATGCCACCATCAGAGACCAGCAAATAACATTCACTATGAAAAGCAATCCCAAATAATTTAAGAAATAAGCCAGATATTTTGAAGCAAGTTTTGACAATCTATCAACTTCCAAATCTCCCATTGCCCATCCCTGTTTGAAAGAGAAAGCAAATAGGTACAGAAAAATTATCAGTGTTGTTAACTAATCAGCACACCATTAAAATTAAACACAAAGAATAGCAAAAGAAGAAGAAAAAAAGGCAGATTTCTTTGGTAACTCAGTGACGAACATATACCCTTTGAAGGCACATGTATTGTGAGTCACATTTCTCTAAGGCAGTGACTTGCAATCTTATGATCTTTCAACCATATATTTCAAACCTACGCAAAAAGTATAAATTATCTTCGTATCCAAAAGAGGGATAGGATATAACACCTTGCCTAAAGCTACATTATGAATTCACCAAATAGGAGTGTGATTATTTAGTTTACAGCTGTTATTTCTAATGAAGTTTTTCATGTTAAAAATCCACTAATATACCAATTTATTCTCCTAATAGGGGTCTTTCTTAGATTGGCATTGGACAGCCAGAGATAAGGACTTGGGGTCAGAAACATATGCTAATTTCTCTACCAAGTCCTTTGAATTGCATTAAATTAAATAAACGTAACTATGAAATAAATATTACAGTAGCCCTATTACAAGTTGAATTAGCTGTGGTTACTGAAGAAAAAAGTATATAGAAGTATTCTTAATCTATTAGCTACGGAGCTCAAAATTTGCATTTTGTCAGGACACAGCTGTTAAACATGGCCTGTCTATAACAGTGCTATGCTACCAAGAGATCAGATGCATAACTGTCTGCACAAAGTTAGAGAAGAATTCGTCCTAGAGTCTGATTTCAGGAAGAGTACCATAAATCATTCAAAAGTTAATTTCCTCTAGATTTGCAATGAAGTCGTATATATGATCTATGATGTCTATATTTTATCAAACTGTCTGCAGTTAACACAAACCTATCCCTGGCACGTGTTTTCACGAGTGAAAAATAGCAAGAGGGATATTTTGGGCCCTGCACTTGGGGAACCATAAAGTTCTAATAAACAGAAAATGACAAAAATAAAGAAAAATAGGAATACAGAAAGTCATAAGTCGTGGCAATAGGGATGCCGCTTGTAACACCTGTCTGTGTGGTAGATCTAATATAATGGAAAAGAGAAGTTGAGGGATCCATCAGCAAGCAATGCACTAGTTCTGTATCAGTAATTGATTGCTCTCAGAAGCTAAGCAAACTCAGCCCTGGAGTATATTTGGATGGAGGTCCATGCAGGAATTCCTTTTGTTTGGATTTAAATATGAAGTTCTCTAATTCAATCTTCCTTAATCTATAGGATAGTTGGAGAATATATGGAATAATAATTAAATATTCTGAACTTGGCAGTGCATTTTTGTCTGCATACAAAAATACCAAGAAAAAAGCCTGCATGAAATGCATGCTGTGAAGATTATGTAAAAAAATAACATTAATAAAAACAGTTACCAAACATATATCAGAATCTGAATATTGGAAGGAAAACACTTCACATGTCCGTGATTTCCATATGGGAAATTTATGATCAGATATAGAACTAGGACAGGAAATAGATGAAAAATTAAATATGATCTCAGCTTCGCTCTGTCTTTAGAAATTTCACAATTTTTTATACTGAATATCCATTGGAAATTAACTAAGTCATAGCTCCTTTCTGTTAAAATATGTCAGTGCCATACTTGTTAATATCTACATTCTTGTGGAGATACATATACATAGGCGGGCATTCATGAACATGCATCAAGTGATGTGTTAGACATATAAACCCATTTATGTGTGGGCTCAGTATATATACATACATACATACATACATACATACATACATACATACTTATGTGTGTGTGTCAGGGGTGGGTTCTACTTATCTTTACTACTGGTTCACAATGGGATCCCACGCGCGCTCGCCTGCGTCACTTATCACAACATCTGGGGCAGTGGGCAGAGCCTCTCACCAGTTTTACTACCGGTTTTTGCGAACCAGTCCGAACCAGGGGCAATCGACCACTGGTGTGTGTGTGTATGCATACATAAACTCCATAGTGCTTTACAGCACTCTCTAAGCGGTTTACAGAGTAAGCATACTGCCTCCAACAATGTGGGTCCCCATTTTACTGATCTCAGAAAGATGGAGGTCAGGTCAGGATCAAACTCCTGGCAGTGGGCAGAATTAGCCTGCAATATTGCATTCTAACTACTATGCCAGTATGGCTTATGCTATTCTGTTGGAGAAATGGACAGATGAGGATGATTATTACTGTATTTACTGCTCTTCATCATCATAATGAAAATAGCAAGTGTATGGGAAGGTAACTTAAGGGAACAAAGGAAAGAGAGAAGGAAAGGAGGCAGCTTTCTCAAACCCACAGTCCTATTAGGATTATAGTTCACACAATTTCCAGGTCAAACTAGCTAAGGGTCTGTTGGAAAGCCTGAGAGTTTTAACTCCAGCTCCCCGGGCAGGAATTAGATTGAAGACAGATGTGTTTTTTTTTTAAATGCTTAAAGAGCAGGATTCCAGGTTAACATGACTTTGTGAACTACAACAGTTAATTAGCAGGTTTCAATTAGTCAAAAAATAAATCTACTACATAGAAGCTGTTTGGGTAAGATATTTCAAAATCTGTCTTGCTTTTCTGCCAAAAGGCTGCTTTTCAACTGTGTTCTTCTAATTTTCCTGCTCACAGAGCTATTCCCCCACCCAACTCCCAAGAAGCAAATAACTGACAAGACCACTAAGAACATAGGTCATTTCATGTTGCTCTACTGCTGTATAGCTGTTCCTCAGTCTGTCCCAGGAGTTCTGTTCTTGTAGAACTCCTTTGCCCTTCAAATACCATAAAATGTTATCTGTCAAAAAGTGTTTTTTTAAAAATTACTCTGTTTTAATAAAACAAGAAGCATTGATTTTAAGAGTATTACCTACCAGGGGAGAAGTACAGATTAAAGTGGAAAGAAGATATTATCTGAAATGTACATTTTTAAAATTAATTTGTTAGAGTTCTAGCCTGCCTTTGCTCCATAAATTTAAAATAATTGTGAAGCTTACGTGGAAAAGCTGTGGAATATGAACTTTTCTTTTACATGTATATATACAAGGAATATGCCCTTTCCCCAATGCTAGTGTTTTGGAGATGAGCCAAATGTGTACCTTGTTTCCCCTGTAATAGATCCACAACTGTTCTAGGAGCAGCACTTATGGTATTTGTCAGCTACTAACTGGTAAATAAGACTCAGAAACTGGAACAGTGGCTGAAGGCTGGATTGCTCCATGGCTGCTGGAGCTGGAGTTTGTAGTATTTTGAAAAAGGAACTGACATATTTAAGCCTGGAGGATATTGTTCCATCTAAACAAGACAGAAATATGAGTCTGGAAAGAGAATGACAGGGAACAGCCAGGAGAAGAGCTGAATTGGTGGGGACTAATAGAAAATAAAGGAGGCTCAGTTAAAAGCTACATGGAAACAAAAGGAGAAACAGTCTATATTCTGAGGTAAAAGGTGATGTTTATTTGCCAGTGATTCACCCATGTGAGTCAGGAGAGGGTTTGAGGGTGATAGGGGGTCACAAGTAAGTGTGGGTGGTGCACTGAAGGGCAGGGGGTGCACGAGTGGCTGGCTGATGCAGTGCCAGCACACAGTTGCTGAGGGGCTACATGGGTGGAGGAGACTTACAATTTGCAGCCTTCCTTGCCAGCTTCCCCACTGACTTTCTGGGGAAGCTGGAAGGGAACATTGCAAATCACATTATAATGGGACACTACAACCTGCTGAAAATGTGAACCAGTTGGCAAGTGCCCTGGTGGTGCAGCAGACTAAAGCACTGTTATTAACATCAACTGCCTGCAATTACTGTGAGTTCAATTCTTACCAGGCTCAAGGTTGACTCAGCCTTCCATCCTTTCTAAGGTAGGTAAAATGAGGACCCAGATTGTGGGAGCAATAAGCTGACTTTGTATAAAATATACAAAAGTATGAAGGCTATTGCTTAACACATTGTAAGCCGCCCTGAGTCTCCGGAGAAGGGCGACATATAAATCAATTTTTTTTAAAAAAAGACTGCAATCATGACTAGACTGCAATCATGTGACCGCCCTGGGTGCTGGTATAGCTGGAACTCCAAGGACCAGTTGTAACTCCATTCATTCAGTGCTGTCATATCTTCAAGAAGTTGCTGAATGAATAGTCATAGATTGAAGACTACCTGTAAAACTCTTTGTGGATCAAAACTATTCCAATTTGCTAATCCTGAATCACCCAAAATGAATTTGTAAAACAACTCCATTTTTTTAAAAAAATATAAGGTGGGGCTAAGAAAGAGTCTGATTCAGGCACCCAATGAATTTTCAATGCCGAGAATGAATTTGAATCCCAGTATCTCTGGTTCTAATCCAATGCTTAGATTCCCTCCCCCCCCCCCCAAATGTATTTCATTAGAAAGGAATGATGAATTAAAGCAAATTAACTCAGATATATAATAAAGCATATAAAGTATGGCCCAATCCACATTAAACATTGTAGAATTTCACTGATTTTAATGAGACTATCAAACACCTGCTTAGTTTTTAAAGCTAAGCCCAAAGAAAGATGTTAATTTTAAATAAATTAGACTTAGTCTTGCTTAAAATCAATTAAACATATCACAAAATGTAAGTAATGCTTCCATTTGCAGGTGCAGATCATTCCCAATGGCTCAGACAGCATGTCTATAACTCTTTGAATTCTCAGTCTAATATTTGCCATAAATTATAGATAAAGGGGAGATCTCCAAAAGGATCAGTATTTCAAGTTTGCATTTGCTTCATTGGTTTTGCATAGAATATTATTAAAACAAATCTAAGGGAGGGAGGGAGAGAAAGACTAGGAGATACTCATAGAGTTCTGTAAGTCATCAGTCACCAAATGGATACCATCTTTGTAAGCACATAGTTTATATTTTTCTGTGTTAACATTTACCTTTACCTTCTTAAATAACTTCTCACATGAATTTGATGTCCCACTAAAATAAATAAGTTCTGACAAGACAGATTAATGTCTAATTTGATCTTGACAAATAAAATGCCTGTTTTTGGTTACCTTGAGGAAAGTATACTCAGTCCATAACATTCCTTGATTAATCTTTGGCCATGGACTCATGAGGTAAGTCCTAGCTTGCTGAAATAGGAAAGTTGAATTTAAAATTTCCATCTCTCTATAGAAGTGATGTAGACTAGGAGCTACAAAGTGGCATTTCTGCATTGGACACCCTGCAATCCATTCAAAAATTGTGGTTTTGCTTTATGACATTTTTGACATTTGTTTTCTTTAAACAGGTACAATAGGTACAATGTTTTTAATGTTTTAAACAGGGCAGGGGATAGACTGACTACAGGTGGCATAACATTCAAGGGCTATTTTTTTTTAATATGAAACAAACATTTCTAAAAATAATTAGTGGTTCTTTATATATTTCTGAATAATTCTGATTACTGTACTAAATCAAAACAACAAAGAAAATCTCAAATCAATACAGCTTAAGAAATATAAATCATATCTGAGCTATACCTATGTTGAGAAATATGACCCAGATTTTTTTTAAAAAAACAAATGTTCACAAAAATGATTATGCCATGAAATTGTACAACCCATTGCAATTTCAGGGTCCACTTTTAGATCTAATATTGTACATACTGTACAATAGTATGTACTGAGTGAAAGTGGAACGCCACAATCAGAAGCACCATTTTGAGGAAAGATTTGCTTCCCTCACAATTAATGAGCAACACAATACACACAATACACATATACACACACAATAGAGTCTGATTATTTTTAGACAATTGATTCTACTTTATGAAAATAAAATTGCAAAACCTATAACTTTTCTCCCTGCATTTAGTTCAATTAAAGCAGCTAGAACATTAGCTATATTTAATTTCAAAGTTGAAATTACTATCTCGGATGCATTATATTCTTGAATTATCTGCTATAAGTATGAACCATATTCTGTGCTGAGTTTGTGGCAGCCGTTTGGTTTATGGTAAATCTACAGGGAAGGTGAAAAGAGTATTTGGATTAGACAGTAAAATTTCTGTACAAGTAAATAAATGCATGTGCTATTCTACTTTTTAGTTGGAAATCTGTAGTTAAGAAACGTATGGATATTTTACCCTTAAATGGATAATACTAACTTAGAAATGTATTCAGCCATTTTGACCTTTACGGGTAACTGCTTACTTATATTTTCTGACAATCCAAACATAAAAGAAAAGCATGCTGAAATTATATTAGTTAAAACAGAAAGGCCAATCAAAGCAAGTACTAATCTCACAGAGAATAAAAATAGATTGCACCACTTAAAATAATACAAATAATAAAATTATATAAGATAGAACTAGACAATCTGGTGGTCACTTTTCCTTCCTTCCTTCCTTCCTTCTTTTCTGATATGTTCTGATATGTTTAGGGAGTACCAGTTTTAGCCCTTTTGATCTAATTGGCTTGGAATTTCACTGATATAGAAATCTTAAGCATTCTGAAAGGATATTTCTATATTTCCCCAAAAAAAGGCTAGAAATAATAGCACTGTTACTTAGCAGCTTGTAATCTAATATCATCAGTGCAATATTGGAGTGTTCCAGGTACCACAAGAAAAGATGGTAGAGATTGAATGACACAAGGAGCCTACTTTTGTTGCGTGCTTTATGCCATTGAAAGCCTATTCTTATTAAGAATTGAAGAAAAAAAATGCAGAATTGTACCTGACAATGAAAAGATAACAAAATGCCACTCTTTCTGAGGATTTGGACCTACTCTTGGGAAGTCCTCTTTCAAACAACCATCTAACATACAACAACCAGGCAAGAATAATAAATTAAAGACCCTGGAGATGAATTCAGGTATTGTGTAAGAAGTGACTTTTCAGATACCCAACGTTACAGGATTTTATGAGAACTTAGAATTCGATCTTGAAACAATCTAGAAATCAGTTAACATGGTACAATACGGATAACATGATCTATAGAACCAGATTGATAGTTCACAACAATTGGACTATGTAAACAATTCTTTTTAATATGCTTTGGGGATAGAAAGCAGGGTTCTATATCTTGTGAATTTATAGCATCTGTAATGGAATGCAGTAATGAAGTTATTGAAACAGGACTGTGAATATTCAATAACCACAGAAGCAGGCAGGGAAAATCTAGGTCATCATCTCGCAAACTTTTTCACAGTGAAAATATTGGGGAAAACATGAAAATGAATTAGTACATGTCTTGCCTTAAACTCCTGGACAAAAGCAGAATATAAATTTTACAAACAAACAATGTAATATTTCCAGAAATAAAGGAAATTTTCCATTTCAGTTTCAATGAAAGCTTTAGGAACTTTCTATTATCTTTCAATCTTTCTCACAGTATTGAAAATGAAAGATGCAAAATACTTTTTTTTTTTTAGAAAACAAAAGCAGTTGAGACCTTGCGCAAATTGCTTTTTAATTATACCTAATGATAACTGTAAAAGGCAAAACAACCAAAGTGTACCCAAAGATGCAATTATGCCCAAATTGGTTCTGGGAAGCCCACAGGAAAGCTCAAACTAGTTGAAAATTTTCCCCAAAGAAAACAGTGTCTGAAGGCAAGAACCCATGTTCATTCAGGTTAAATACTCAAACAGCTGGCCCAAGGGGTTAGATAAACAGATCACTTCTCTTTCAAGAAGGTAATAGAAACTGTCTCACACGGTCATTTTAAGTTATAATTGTAAATATTATTTCTGGTCATACAAATCAACCAATGATCAGTAGATAACGTTCTTTGGAAAATGGAAGCTTACCAAACTGAGCGTTCAAAACATGTTATTTTCAAAATTTGCCTGTCTTTCTCAACTCTGGTTAAAACATCTAAATCAAGCATCCAAATCCATAAGCACACAAGATACAAAGTTTATTGTGTGATGCTAGGTTGCTATTATTCTTTATAGTTATGGGAAGAAAATATGGAGAGCTGTGTTCAATAAAAGAGAAGTTACCACCTCTGAAGACATACTTCAATGTTCCAGTATGGTTGCTGGTTTTTTATCTTATATAGTTCATCTGTATTAGACCTCCCACAGATCATACTCTCAAAATATAGACCGTAGTCAATGACTACGGTGTCAGTATAGTCTAACATCTCTGGAAGTCACTATATATGGAAAACTACTTTATACAGACAACTGCTTTGTCTCTGTCTCTCTATTTGTTTTGTTTTGATATTTACTCAGGATCCAAATTCATATGCAACTCCCAGAAGTCTTACATCTATTTAACGGAATACAAGGATATTGCTTTAAACAGTAATTCTTTCATCCTTTATAAAATGAGATTGTACCATTTACAATTCTTTCTGCAATGTCTGAACCATGTTCATGGTCCCTACTCCCCTTGGCAGTAGCTCACTGCATATTAATATTAGGTGTTCAATCTGTATGTCAATCAAACCAGAAGGGAGATGAAAATATATAATTCATCTCAAACTAAATATTACTCATCTCACCATTATGTTTCTGGAGTCCTTTCACAAACCTCACCACAGTCATGAATATTACTGCTATGTATGGTTCATTGGTGCCATGAGCTCTAATAGGTCTGTCACTTAATATATTAAATACAGTAAACTATTTTTGACCCAAACTCCTCAAATCCATTTCATTTAACAGGAAAATTATAGCTATTTTACATCTCACTACGTGGGGTTTTTTCTTTTTCTTTTTTTGTATTTAGTCTTAAAGGACATCCTTTGCTGTTGACAAGCCATATTTGATATCTTACTTCAAAGCGTGTAAATCAAGTAGATGAAGCAAGTCCCTAAATATGTTAATGAAAGTCCTGATGTTTGATAATGATGCAGAGCAATGAAACTGTCTGAATAATAACTAAGAAAATGAGTGAAGTTTCCAATCCAAGTCACACTTTAGCCTCAAACATACTACAACATTTATTATTGACCATGTGAAAAGAAATATTGCTGTGTTTAACTCCATTTGTACAATAAAATTCTGAAAACTTGGTAGGACAAAGACAAAGTTGGCGAAGGCCTGAAGCCTAGAATATTTTTTAAAAATATATATTTTAATGAAGAAATGGGGCTGTAAACTCAGTATGTAGTCTCAAAACATAAATTCAGAGATTAAATTGCTGAAGGCTAATTATGGGTAAGAAAGCATTTACTGACTTATTAAGTGGATTTTGAGGCCACCTGATTCTGAAAAGACTGGGCGTGCTATATGTTTAAACATACACATTTTTGGGAAAAAAAAGTCTGTCATAACAAAATCACATCAACATCTCAAAATATTCAACATAGTTTCCAGAGGTACTATAGACTGAAGCATGGGATCAGGGCCAGTCTGAAGAGAGTTTCATACTTGAAGTCAATACTTGAAGAATGAGAGTCATGCATATTTTCAGGGCAATGCTTTTCCAGAGGACAGGGGCCATGACTAAGAATCATTCTAGAGGGCAGGGACCATAGCCAACAATCATTGGTTCCACAAAATGACACATTTAATGGAATGAACCTGGAGTGCACATATTTGCCCAATCTTACCAGATAGACAGAAACGATCATGTACAGCTGGTCCCTCAAATAATCAGGCCCTATACCATGAAGAGCTTTATTAATGTCACCCATCACCTTGAATTGTTCCTAGAAGCCCAATGGGAGTCAATGCACTTTGTAAAGCAGCAATGACACATGGGCATAACAAGAAGAATTCATTACTGTTCTCAGTGCTATATTAAGGCTGGTTCAAGGCTGCTCCTGTGTAGAACCAAGGGAAGGATGCAATTGATCTATCATATGGATCTGTGCAAAAGCTTTCCTGGCCACAGTTGCTATCTGCTCTTTGAACAGTAGTTTTTGTGTTGTACAAATTATACAATCTACAAATTGTACCCTAATCTCAGATGGGGAAATGCAATGTGGAAATATAGCCCTATTCAAAGCCAAGGGACTTAACTGGCCGTAAGCACTCAATTTTGACAGGCTGAGTCAGAATCACTCCCATTCATACCTGAATACCTCTATAGACACTGGCTCAGCTTCATCTGTGAACTTCAGGATCAGGTTATACAACTGAGTATTAGAAGCATATTTATAATACCAGATCCTGAACTGACAGATGACTTCATCTAGTAGTTTCATGTAAATGTGAAATGTGGCTGAAGATATCTAAATTCATCACATGGCTTTCACAGGGAAAGTATACTTCTTATGTACTGTATACCTTTACATGGGGTTCACAAACCTTTTTACACCCCCCCCCCCAACCGAGTTATTGGGATGAAAACAAAGAAAATGAAGAAGTGAAACAATTTGTTCTAATATTGTTCTCCACTTTCTTGCATTCTCTAGGTTTTAAAAACAAAACTGCAAGCATTACTGTTTGGCTTCTTCATGTGAGAGTATTTTATGCAAAGTCAATCCTGAGTTTCACACTGTAGCTGATGCAGTGTAATAAAGAAAGCTGCTTTAAGCTATTTAGTTGTGCTACTGTACTTAACAATATTGCAGAATATATTACAGAGTGGGTATAGAGAAGAAAACAAGCGAAGTGCGAAGCCAAACAGCTTCAGCGCCTTAATTCAAATTACAAAAAAATTAACATATTAACATTGCAAACAATTTCCATGAGTTGTGAAGAAATTAAATTCAATGTTCCTAAAGTTGCTGCACAGGATATAATATTTTACTTAGTTCAAAAATGCCACCTACAGATTTGTATACAAAACAAAATGCTTTATTTGCAAAAATATAATGACCAAGAAGCTTGTATATTAAACAAACTGCATGCTGTCATCATATTATGACTAATGGGACTTTCCCCAGCATAATAAAATGCTTTTTGTAGTTTATAGCAGTAGTAATAGCTCTTGGATTTATATACCGCTTTATAGTGCTTTACAGGCCTAAGTGGTTTAAAGACCACTTCTTTACAATCTGGGTCCTCATTTTACCAACCTCGGAAGGGTGGAAGGCTGAGTCAACCTTGAGCCGGTCAGGATCAAACTTCTAATTGCTCTGCTGTTTTATCATAAAGTAAGATTTGTATTTGTTTAAAAAACGCTAATTTGTGTAGCTGTCTGTGCTCTTGAGTTTCCCTGGAAGATGCTATGCTCTTTTCAAAGGGATCAGATCATGTAATGTAAATCATATATATGTAATTGTTTGCATCTGACAAAACTGAACATATACCTATTATTTTACCATGAAAAAGAGCCTTGGTAGTACAGTGAGCCTTGATAGTACAGTGGTCTAAAGCACCCTGTTATTAACACCAGCTGCCTGTAATTATTGCAGGTTCGAATCTCACCAGGCTCAAGGTTGACTCAGCCTTCCATCCTTTCTAAGGTTGGTAAATTGAGGACCCAGATTGTGGGGGCCAATAAGCTGACTTTGTATAAATATACAAAAGTATGAAGGCTATTGCTTAGCGCATTGTAAGCCGCCCTGAGTCTCCGGAGAAAGGCGGCATATAAATCAAATTAAATATATATATACAAATTAGAATAACAACACTTCTGAATTATACAATGTTCTTGAATTATATAGCATGGGCTCACTTCCCATTTATGAAAGGACATGCTTTCATTGCAATAGGAAGACAGAGGAGGAGGAGGAGGTTGTGTGGTTATGGTTTAATGATTTATTTAATGTTCTAGCTCAATGAGCTATGTTATACTATATAGCTGCTATTATGGTGTTTCAGGTCAGGAGCTATTCTGTTGTCTAAAGTATTTGCCATAACTTATCTATAAGCATTTTAAATGTATCATTTGCCCAGACAAGCTGCTTACTTATTTTTAGTTTTACTCTATTTTATTTTAATCAGTCATTCATATTTAGGTTTCACAGTTCTGAACACTAACGCTCATTTTTACTATTCACTGTTTGGAAATCAAGTGTTTTAATTTTGAATTAATTTTGAGCTGGTTTATGATCAAAATAAACTGAATTAATATTTATCACTACATAGGAGATAAGTCCATGGAACTATTCAGTTGGAAAGAAAACCAAGGAACATTTAGCCAAAAGAAATCAACTATTATGAAAATGTTAATAAAAAGATTTAAGAAATATTGATCTCTGGTATTCACTAATTCTCAATATATCTATTATAAAAACAAGAGGTGGCATACAGGGATATTTTAAATGATTTGGGAAAACTAAAAACAAAACAAGAATTGGAACAGGATTTGAATTGGGAAGTTGAATGGTGGACGTATGTACAAATAAGATCTAAATTTATAGAAGATATAAAGACAAATGAGGTACAATTGGAGCAAAACAAATTATATAAAATTATATTTGGGATGGAACAGAAACTAATTAGCAAAATATACAAATTCTTACTAAGGTATAAAATGGAAGAGGAAATAATGAAAGATACTATAATTAAATGGGCAAGGAATTTCAATCACACAGTAGAATTAGAGAAGTGGGAAAAGATGTGGCAAATAAACATGAAATTGACATTATCAATGGCATACAAGGAAAACCAGTTGAAAATGTTCCATAGATGGCATCTACCACCAGCTAGAATAGCGAAGATGTTCCCCAGCAATTCACCGAAATGTTGGAAGTGTAAAAGCAACTATGGAACATATTACCATCTCTGATGGACTTGCCCGGTAGCAAAGAAATTCTGGGCCAAAGTTAAAAAGTGGCTAGAAAAAATAATACAGATACCAATAAAGGGAGAACCAGAAACATTCTTGTTAGGAATTTTTACAGAAAACTACACAAAAGAAACAAAATATTTAATAATACATATATTAACAACAGCCCGCATAGTCTATGCACAAAATTGGAAAAAGGAAAATCCACCAACAGAAGAAGAGTTAATCAAAAAAAAAATTTAGAATGCACAGAGATGGACAAACTGACAAAAGAATTTAAGGAGAAAGAGGACACAGAATACTATAAAATTTGGCATAGATAGTATGAGTGGTTGGAGGACAGGAAAAATGAGAAAGAGGAATAAAGGAGAGAGAAAGAAATGTCTAAATCAAGGGGGAAATTGGTAAATTATAATATAAATGACTGGAATGTAAAGATCAAGTAAAATTTAGATGAAATAGAGAAATGTAGATAGCAATATGGAATAAGATAAAGTTAAATGATCAGGAAAACATACCAGTTTCCTTTAGCAGGAATATGTTGCAATAAGACTGCAAATTAAAATATTTTGGTAAAATAATAACTATTAATCTTAATTAATTTGTAATCATGTAAATACATGATTTGCAAATATATAAATACATATCATATTTACTCAGGAACTTCTGAAGGGGATCTAATTCTACATATGGATTTGAAAGCTTATCTTAGAATAATGTTATGTATGTCAAACAGGGATGAAATCCAAACTTTTTCCCTACCAGTTCTGTGGGTGTGGCTTGGTGGGCATGGCAGGGGAAGGATTCTGCAAAAATTTCCATTCCTTCTCCTCCTGCGGGAAGGATATTGAAAAATCTCCATTCCCGCCTAACTCTGGGGCCAGCCAGAAGTGGTATTTCCCGGTTCTCCGAACTACTCAAAATTTCCACTACTGGTTCTCCAGAACCTGTTAGAACCTGATGGATTTCACCCCTGATGTCAAAGGTTTTAAAGTTCCCATCCTAAGTAAAAATTTGAATTTCTGCTTGAAATTTTAACTTGAAAAAGGCAAAAATCAGAAAAAATAAAAAGATAAAGGAAAATAAACATTATGTAATTAACATTGAAAAATAACTAATTGAACAATTCATTATTTATTCAAGAGAATTCTGATTTTATGAAAATCAGAATGAAAAGAATATTAATACAACAGACACGCATTTTAACAGAGATTCCCACCTTTTGCATCTTACTAAATGAGGTTGACAAATGTAGCTCAAGCCAATATTAATGATTCTGCAACGTTATAAATGTGGGCATATACACGTAAATGTGCATATTTTCTACATATCTTTGCCACATTCCTTCCTCCAAAATGATCCACTGTCTACATTTATCAATTTGATAAACTTCTATTTTTGTGCAATCACAGAACTAAGGAAGGTCAAAGCCCAGGAAAAGATTCAGCTTCTTTTAAGAGTTACCAACAGATCCGTATTCAAGTTGCCCTTTTGGCCTTGAAACCAAAATTCATCACACCTCTGCTAAATACTAAATAAATTCAATGTGCCATTTTGTTACAAAGATATGAAACAAAGAAGGGCCTAACATCCATTTTCTTTCCATATAAGACACACACACACATCAGATTTTGTATTTGCATTGTGTATATAGAAGAAATAACTTTGCTTTACTTTCGCTTTAGTTTATACTTTCCTATGAAGAATTTATGTGAAATAAACTTACAAGCAATGTTTCAGGGTCCTCAAGACAATAATGTTTTTCCAAGGACCCTCTATTAACAGTATGATGATATACAAGTGTAGGGACATAATAATAGACTAGGTAGAATTAGTAGGACATAATAGTAGACAGTAGAATTGGTTTGACTTGCTGTTTTGTTCCTGTAAGAATTGCTTTGCTAAGAATTGGAATGTAACTCCTTGTTTTTTTGTATACCTCAGTGCCTGGAACAGAATACATCATGGGCACATACCTCTGTTGCTAAGCACCCAGCCCCTCTGTTCCTTGCTACACTGCCAAAGAAAGGGATGGGCCAAGCGGTACTGGGTATTCTGAAGGTATAAAAACATGCCATACCTTCCCCAAGGTGTGGCTATTCCTCATGTGCATTGTATCTGTAGGTTCTGGATATAGCTTCACCTAGTATTTTGTTTTTGGCCATAAATAAAATCTGCTTCTTTTTGTAAGCCTCGTCTTGAGTGTCTCTCTCTCTCTCTTTGGCATTCTGGTGACTCAAGTACATTTTGGGACCTTACACAAGTATGTTTAAAAGCCTTACTTACTCTAATGAGTCTTGTTCAGTTAAGACTGTGTGTAGATAGAAGTGTTTCCAAGCATCATTTGAAAACCATTGTTGTTCCATTTTGGAAACCTAAAGTGAGTTCCTAAGAAGTATAGTTTTATACTGTGGCATTAACACTTTATTCCAGAAACATGGAATTGGAAATAAATGAAAATAATTAGTTGTCAGAACTTCCCATGAATACAAGCCTTTCACAGAATTCAATTTAGAAAAGGGAAACAAACTTGATTCTTATGAAGCCTAGTCAGTCTTTGACAAAAGAGAAAGAGCAAATTCTGTTGTTGGTTTTTATATGTGCATTATGGCATGTAGTACAAGAGTAAAACAATAAGCTAAGGGCCAAGTGGGACCCACTGTAAAATTCATTCAAAATAAACTGAAAACTGATCTTGTCAAGCAACCTAGATGATCTAGTATCCTTGATCTCCCTGGGGGAGCTAGGAGCACCAGGTTAATAAAAGAGTAAAGGAAAAAGTATCTCTGGATAGAAAAACAATCAAACAGCTATGCAGGGCTCCTCCTTTTTATAAGAAAGATCAATCGCTTGGCAGAGACACAATGTAAACACACAGTATTTCCCCAAGAAATCTTACTCCATTAGTGTCCAGGTCCTTGGAATACTTGAATGTCATAACACAGACAAGGTTTCACACCTGTTTTAAGCAGCATAGCTGGGTACACACAGAACATGCTGTACACTCTATCTTCTTTTTGTCATAAATGAAAGCATCCACTTTAACTCATCTGAAGTAAAACCATGTCTTGGCACTTCTGCACTTTTGTTGAGAACAGGTTAGAAAAAAAATTATTATGTAATGATGCTATTTTAATATTCAGTTGTCTAATAATCTCCAGGGAAATATCACTCTCTGCCACCGATATAAAAATCAGAAAGAGTCTGGTAACATTTTTTTCAGACTAACAGAATGTTATTAAAAATCATAAGTTTTCATAAGCTATAGTTCACCTAATCAGATGCAAGTGAGCTGTAGTTGTAGCTCATGAAAGCTTATTCCTGTCACTATACAGTGTGTTTGTGTGTGTGTGTAGGTTCTCCAACAATGCCAGAGATAAACATTTTTTCTTAGATAATCTTTTCAAACAAAATTAAACTGTATCTCAATATTTCTTTTTTCCAAAAAAATTCCTTATTGGAATACTAAACTGGTGTTTTCCTTTAATAGAATCTATTCTTTGATAATAACTCATATTCCTTAATAATCAAAGTGTATATCTCAAAAATAGTGGTGCCTGAACCTAGAATTATATTTTCCTTCATTACCATGAATTCTAGCTATTTAACTTCTTGGCCAGACTTACTAACCTTTTAAATGAGTTAAGTTAGTTTTGTTCAAAGAGTTATTGTTTAGTAGATTATCATCCTATCACTGTGGCATATAAACTGGTTTATGAGTAATTCAGAATATTCTGTTTTACCATGGAGGCCATTTTACTCCAGGTCAGAATATGATATTTTCACAACTTACTTATTGGCCTAAATGCAAGCGTTTCATTTTGAAACAGGTCATAATTGGCTGCAATAGGGTGCATTCTGGCTATTCCAAATTCCACTAGAGGTGGAATCTATGATTTCTTTATGCTGGATTTGAGATGGAAACTCAGTTCAAAGATAAATAAAACTAATGTTACTCCACAGCTTGAACATGTACTCAGAAACAATCTTTAGTTTTGCTTTTCGTGCACATTAAACGTTAAAAAAAAATCAAAAGAACACCCCCCCCAAAAAAACAGGTAGCAAAATGTAAATTGGAATAGTATTGAACATTTGTAAATTGCCATCCAGATTGCATCGACAAGTCACTTAACAACCATTCTTTCAGTGACCATTCAAAGTTATGACAGTCCTTAACAAAAAGCAGTTATAATTGATCCTCCAAGTTACTGCTCTTTCAGTGCCCCCATGCTCACATTACTGAAATTTGCAGGCTTGGTAGTCTGCCTGCATTTTTGACCACAGCATGCATTTCAACTCCCCTGACTCACCAATCTCCTTCTCCTCCTCCATCTGTGCCCTTTTGGCTGTCCTTCATTCCACTGTCAACTACTCATGGCATCTCCATGGCCCCCAGCAGAATTTCACTGTCTTCTTCTCTCCCCCCCCCCACCCCAGTGATGAGGCACACCCAGCCAAGGCTGCTGCTGGCCCTTTGTGATGCCTCATGACACCTCCACAATGTCTCTGTGATATCTTATGATACCTCTAGGAGTTCTGTGATGTCCTCACCTTATAGAAAATTAACAGTTTTATCTACTGCTTCTCCTTAGTTTTCTAAAGTTACTTTAGACTAGTTAAGTTCATGACAAATTGGTTCTTTCCTAAACTTTTAGCCTGAGGTGCATAATATTAAGAAATAACTGTAAAAGACTTAATACTGTTTTAATATTCATGAGAGAGAGATATGTATGTGAGCATAGAAATGGGAAGATGCAAATTATGTTAAGAGCCAAGTCTGACACCCAACAGGAAATTGGGTATGCAATCCAGGTTCACCCAGGTATGTCTCCTGTTCTCCTGGCTTTATATCTTGTTCTCTTTCCCTTCTTGGAGATTAGAAATTGTAATTACATTTTCAACACCAGCTCAGGTAGATTCAAAAGATAAATTTTATCAACTGTCTTAAGCCAAGAGCAAGAAAGTTAATCAGACTCTTAAACTAATAATTTCTCAGCCATTTATGAGTTTCATATGGGTTCTGGTGAGCCATCCAGAAGCAGAACTTACCTCCTTGTTTTTAGTTTGAATGATTAAACTTGGCTTTGGGATACATAGCAATCACTAATCAGTCCAGTAGCTAAGGTTTATGACTCAGGGAAACCATGTTTCCTTCACCTAGAGAATCTTCTGGGATTCATTTCATTTCAATTCATTCATTCATTCATTCATTCATTCATTCATTCATTCTCCTTTTCTATTTCTGAACTGGTCCCAACTGCCTTTATCATATTTGTTTTTCTAGTATGCCAGATTTCCATTTACTATTATTTTTAATATAAGCCACATCTATAGCCAAATAAGTGGGATTTTTTTAATCTATTACACAAACATTAATAATTGAAGAAAAGCTGGAACAATACAGAAAAGCCTGACAAACTTTCCATGTTCTGTTTCTAAAGTTGATTTAAAGTAATTCAGGAAGATTAAGCTGCAGAGCAATCATACTCACTTGGCAAGAAAGCAGTATAGTGAGGAAAATTCACTCATCTTTAATGATAATCACACATGGAAATATAAAAATCAGGATGGGTATATAACTGCCCTGCATGATGACAGGACTCACGTTAATAAAGGGACTGGGCTGATTTTACTCTCTAACTATTGAGACATGCAGTAGATGAGCATCATTTGCAATGGTTCCTTTATGTGGAACATTTCTGACAATCAGGACTGGCAGCACTGAAAGCTGAAACAAAATGTGCTCAAACTAGAAAATTGGCAGCACCACTTTTCAAATCTATTTTAAAGAATGCATTTCCGCTTCAACACATTTGTTCTTGTATTTGTCAACAGGATATGGAAATCAATGGAGTTAGGGCCTGCCTTAACTGTAGAATCACAGCTTAAGTGGTGCTTTTGAACTCAAATGAAAACACAAGCACACACACACAGACACATACATACACACAAAGGTACACTAAGAAAATATTTAAAAATCATTTGAAATTTTAAAATTTACAGGTGACAAATTGTCAAATCATGCCCAATCTATCAATTTATTGCTGAAGCTTAAATTGCTTTTTAATCCTTCAATTTTCAGGGTAGATGTATAGTTCTTTCAGATAAAAACATGGATTCCGATATTACCAGCAAAGAAAAGCCTTTAATTAACTTACAGCTTTCCATGAGTGACTATATTTAAAAGGGGAAAGAGAGAGAATGAGTATGACCTTTATTTGTACAGTATTTATCCGAAAAGGAAACCTCCCACATGTTCACCTCACAGACTAATAAGTCTTTAATTTTTCAGCAATTGCCCTCTTTTCAAACAGCTGTCAGATATTTTTCTTGTAACCAAAGTTCAGCAATGACAACCTGGCAGGAAAGGTCTCTAAGGAGTTTAAAAATACACTCATTAAATAGTCTCTGTGATTCATTTAAAAACTGAAATGTAAAGTTAAAACTTCCTCTGAAATATAGGAGCTGAAAAATCTCACCCAAGGTATGCTAATTAGTGTGTCCAACTGTAGCAAAGTTAAGAAAGAAATTTGAGGTGCTTGTGATAAATTGTCAAGTTTAACTTTGAGCACATGAAGCCGCTTCATATTTCAATTTGTTTTGACTGACATCAGTCTTACCATATCTCAAGCTGTTGTCTTTTGAATGCAGGTAGTCAGACACCAAACAATGGAATCATGTCCTTTCCTTTCATTCCCCCCCCCTCCACACACACAATTTTCTAAGTCTAAATAGTAATGTTGGTGCTTGTGCCTTTTAATTAATATAGCTGAATAGAGAAAAAAGGAAATGCTGATCATGAAAACCGTATCATTTTCTGCCTGAGGTGAGAAATGAGGTTACATATCTTGCCATTCTCCTTTCACATTAAAAACAAAACAAGAACCTCAACCAGACAGATAATTTAATGTCATCTTGACCCTGGCAACTGAACAACAATCCACATTTTATCTATTGTAGCAAGCTGACTAAAGGTGATTCAGGAAATGTGACAGAGCATACACAGTTTTGTTCTTCACAAACTTATTGCTAATTTCCAATTGCTGCTAAAAGCTCTCAGAGGCCACTGTCTCATTCTGCTCAAATGTAGGACTGGTGCAAGCACAGATTACTATAGGTTGTTAATTAAATGTTTAGTGTGAGGTGTTAAGATATGTGGATAAATAAACAGAAATAATATTTATTAATGTATTTCCTATCCTAGGAAGATAATTCTCTTCTAATTGGCTATTACAAGCGTCTAATTCCTCCTATGATTGTAAAAGTGGCACTACAAATAATCCATTGTGCATAGTTCTTAAAAATATGCGAGCTGTAAACCTTTCCTTGAATATAACATTTTAGTTGTGTAAATGGCATGACTGAATATTCTTCTGTTTTAAACAAATAGGCTAAATGAACACAGAAAAACAGCAATTTTCTTTTATCAATTTGTTACTGATCAGGCTTTTATCCACTTTCAAAAATAGTATATAATGATATCAAACACATGTGTTGACTTTCACTTATATTAGTGGATATTCAGACAGAATATCTCACTTATTGTGCTTCTTCATTTGCTCAATGTAGAGAAAAAAATATTGTTTAAATCTGTTACCATATCTTTTACCATATGATGTTGATAGAGACAGATGCAGTAGCACTTTTGGTGAGATATTGCTCTAAGTTTATAAATATATCTGTATAATTTTAAACTGCTGAGTGAGACAACAAGTAAAGATTAAAAGTCATCCTTCATGTCCCAAGAGGAATAATTAGTAAAAATGTGCAATTTTTAATATAAGAAGTTCAATATTTCTACAGCTTTAAATATATATTTTTGTTCTAAGCAACAGTAATTGAATATCTTTGGAGTAAGAGTCAGAACAAATTAAAGACATTAAAATGTCCTTCAAAATATGGAGTTTCCTTCAAAATATATTTTAGTATGTAAACTATACAGAGCAGAAAGTTTCCAAAGGATCAGTTTCACATTTGTGAACACACACACACACACACACACACACACACACTCGTAGATTTTCACGGGTAGAGATATGCAAGTTTTGGTGTATTTGGGCCTTTTCCCGTGTAAGATTGAGAGTATCTTGGTGACGTTTCGACGAGGTCTCACTCGTCATCTTCAGGCTGGTGTCTTCAGCTTCATGCTTGTGCAAGGAAAGTGTGATCGGAGCTGCCGTCTCTCTATAAATATTGGTGGGGTCTGCAAACATTAACTCCATGAACCAATCAAGATGTAACAACACAGGCAACCAACCTGCTCACAACAACAAAGCCAGCACCCCACACCTCCCCACCAGTATTTATAGAGAAATGGCAGCTCCAATCATGCTTTCCTCGCACAAGCACAAAGCTGAAGACACCAATCTAGATTTTTGCAGGTGTATGTATGTAAAGTCTGTCATTAAAAGTCTGTTAGCTGAAATGCTTAAAATCCTGGCTAAAATCCCAGGTTAAGATCCTCCAAAATCCCAACAAAACACTTTGTAAGGTCTTTTGAAACTCTGGCTAAAATCCTAACCAACACTTTAAAAGTTTTCTTTTTGGAAACATTTCGACAAGCTGGTTATCCTTGGTACAACATATAAAAGCCACGGGACATAATATCAACTTCAACAATAGTAGAGGTCCCACTTGTCATCTTCAGGCTGGTGTCGTCAGCTTCATGCTTGTGTGAGGAAAGCGTGATTGGAACTGCCGTCTCTCTATAAATACTGGTGGGGAGGTGTGTGGTACTGGCTTTGTTGCTTTGAGCAGGTTGGTTGCCTGTGTTGTTACATCTTGATTAGTTGATGGAGTTGATGTGTGTAGATTAGTCAGCTATTTCATAACATCCTGTGTGGGTGAGGTCCTTGATGTGTGCCCATTAGTCTTTTGTGTTTTAACGACCTGGGTAATGGGCTGTGTGTTAACATCCTGAGTTCTAGTATTGTGATAGCCTGAGTTTTTAGATGTAATGTCCTGAATAGATGGCTGTGATGCCACATCCCAGGCTTTGGTTTGGCTCCGAGTTTGAGGTCTTGCCATGTGTTCATGGCGTGTGCCAGTTTGCTTTGTGTGGGGATCGGAGGGGTGTGCAGCAGAATGAATATATATTCATTCTGAGCTGTATTGTCTATCTTTGTCCTTTCCCACACATGCTGAAATGGAAAAGTGAAACATTCATTGCTGTTTAATAATGAAGCTACATTGTGGTCTTTTTCTTTGTTTCATTATAACAAACCCAAATGAAACTTCATTATCAAAATCAGAGAGAGTTATGTTCTTCACCCCTTTGATGCAAGCATAGCTTTAAAGTGAAATAATTGTTATTGTATAAAGCAGGAGGTTAAAAATGTTACAAGAAACACTGATTTCTTACTTCACTATTTAAAACATAATTTCCCCACTAATAGTTATACCATATAACTCATTATTTCTGCACCAGGTGGTTCAGGTTTCATTCATTAATTCATGTGCTCTAGCAATGCAAATTGTAAAGTATAATTGCTGGAGCAATGGCAGCCATGGCTAATAAGTCCGTGTAGTTATCCTCCCAGCATTTTCTGTGCTGAGCAAATCCTGCAAATTTTATGACATTAGAACATAACTGCTGTGTTTTAGACTGTATTGGGCTGATCCAGATCTTTGGGGAGGCATTTTTCCAACCAGGTGGACATTGTCCTTTCAGCAGTTGCTAAGGCAAGTATGTTCCATACTAATGAAGGGATTATTCCTAGATCTCATATGCAAGTGAGGGTTGTTGACTATATCAGTCAAATATCCTCATTCCACCATTAGTCATGGAAGAAGATGCCCAAGATATCAGAAAGTTTTCATCAAGTGAGATTTGTTCTTCTTTCCATACCACTGTGTATGACTTGTAAATATAATTGACTATAGAGTATTTCCACCAATCCCATCCTCAGTGGCCCCAGAATGACTTTGTAAAATCCTTTGGCTTTGTTGTTTTTAAGTTTTATTTCTTAAATGTATACACCACCCATCTCACCATCAAGCAGCCCACGTGAAAATTTTGAGGAGACTAAGACCAATTCCTAAACTTCACAAATCAATGTGAACTGTCTATGATGGGCAGTTCAGAGGAGTTCAGAGAGTTTACACCACATCAGCATCATCTTCATTTCACCACAGGGCATTACAGCCCTGTTCTGCAGCTCTATCTGAAATACTTCATACAGTCGAGATGATAGTTAAGTTCAGCTGGAAACAAGAATGTAGGTGACAGTGAGCTATACCTTCCAATTTCAATCTGATATTGCGCCAAACCAGATGATGATTAAACCCTACGTCTGTCAATATTTGACTTCATTAATAGCAGGGTTAAAGTGCTTGACTATCAGAAAATAATTGATCATGGAAACAGCATTTAGTGCTCATAAATACTAAGTCAGCCAGTGAATGAATAAGCTGTTACAAATGACCAGCAAGTTTAATAATGCAAAACTGAGCAGCTGTAGCCAATTATAGATCATGCTACCAGACTCATACTTGTCTCTGATGTCTTCTCAGTTGAGCCAAAATTTATCAATTTGTGTCTTTAGATCACCTGCCTACATGAAGAAGTCTCTTGGGGGGGGGGCACTTCATTTATAATGCTGTGTACTTCGGTGTAAAAATTTTGTTCCATTGTACTGTTCAAGGTTCATTTGGGATTGCTAGTGTTATATACCAATAAATTTATACCACATTCATATTTTGCATGTAAGAACTGAAGGCACCTGGTGGAACATGAGTGAAGTTTACAGGGAACTGATAAATTAGGGAGTGTTCTTTGGCATTTATGTTAATATAAAGTTCTTACAACAATCTTCCATATTTGCTGTCCTCTGAATGTATTAGGACTACTAGTCCCAATATGCTAAAAGTACTAGGCTGGAAAAGCCTGCCTTAAAAAAAATTTTTCTTCTCCTCCTCTTTCTCCTCCTCCCTCCCCCTCCTTCCTTCTCCTCCCTCGTCCTTTTTTTTTTTTTTTTTGAAAGAGGCCTGTTGAGAAATAATGGAGGTAATGCTGGCAATGTGAAAAACATAGATAATGAACACTATAGAAAAGTTGAATGCAATGCAATGAAATGAAAATTTAAAATGAAAATGCAATGTCCTCTTCCGCTTTCATTTTTAGGTTTGGTTTGGGTTTTTGCTTTTTTTTTGGTTTGGCCAAAAGTCAATGTGTAATACCCAACAGAGGAATTTTAAGTTTGCTAGCATTCAAAGTACAAGAAAAACAATTTCAAATGTGATTCAGAGGTTGTCTATAAATATTTCATTGTTATAATAGGATCCCTTTTCAGCTTGGCAAAATGTGTAAAACAAATTACTCTGATTTAATCAACAAACTGTAATCAAAATCCTGACTTATTATTATGGTTGAATTAGTTTGATTCTGTCAAGTTCTGATCACTTGAAATTCAAATATAACAACTCTGAATTTAAGATTTCAAAATTTGGTATTAAATTTGGGTAGGATTTTGTCACAAACACTATTTTAAAAAAACATTTAATATTAATTTTAATATTCATTTTAAAAACTGGCCAAACTTAAAATGAAAAAAAATCTACTGAAGAAATACCATTTTAGGCCTTTTTAAAAAAAATAATTGCAAGATTATTCAACATTTCATTAAGTTCATACACTGAAAATAGAGGGAGAATAAAATTATTAGCTGATATTAGAATATTTATTCCAGTAGCAGTGATAAGTGCAGAGAAAAATGGCCTAAGCAATGCATTTTGGATGTAATTAATAAAGGGCATTGACAATTTTACTCTCCAATATAGATCAAATCCAGAAAAAATATAGAATCAGTTTAATTGAACATGTTTGTCTTATAAAAGGTACTGGGCATTTTGTAAAGGGCAGCTGCAATATGAAGTTTGGCTATTGAATATTGTATTTGAAAACACTTAACATCAATAAATAAATATTAAACAGATATCAATGTTACAATATTGATTCGATATAATTGTTTTCTTTGGAAACAATCTCTTAGTTTTCTTTCTGAAAGAGTGCAATCATTGATAATTTCAAGAAATGCTGCTAATTTTGAATTTGTAGGATGACAGTTCTAAACCACTCTGCATTCATGCAAAACTTTTAATAAAAAAAAGAGACAGAACACCTCCCCCCATTCCTATTAGCCTGTGCATTTAAAAAGTTTAGCATAAAACATCTTTTATTCCATGTACATTTATTTTCCCTATATTTTGTCTGTCCCTTTCCTTTTGCCACCCCATTCTATGAACATAGGAGTAGTTGTACTTCCTTTTTTAAAAATGAGTTCTTATTCTATTCTTTCTAATCCCTCAAATAATGTTTTTTCCCCCTGTTTTGATTTTTGTCTCTGGCAGTATGCAATATATTTTAAGTTTTATTCACTTTTTTTAAATGTTTCAGGAAATATTCCTTTTGATGCTTCAGTGCCCAGATGTCTCTTTTCCTGCTGAGAAATATTGTTTTACGTGTCTTTACTCTGTTGTGTTCTTAAGCCTATGAACTTAATACCGTCTTAACTTTTCATATAGCCTATATCTCTGTCTTTGTCTCCATCTCCTATCTCTTATTGGGGTTGATATTTCATTTTCTTTCACTGTTTTCTGATCTTTGAAAGGGAAAAAAATATTCCCACACTTTCTGCTTCAGATTTTGATGTTTCCTTTCTGTTAGTGAAAATTGCTTAATTTTTTATATTTGTATCTCATGTTAAGTCCAAAGGTCTTACTATCTGTGAGTAGCCACAAGGGGGTTGGCTACATTACTTCTTTTCCATCCCTGACATTCTAATATGTCAATATATTGTCTGTTCATTTCTCAATCCCACATCTCTAGTTTCATAAGGGTAGATTTTCCAATGCTCTTCAGATTTACAGAATCCTGTAAATATTCAGTTACAGGAATTTTTGCCAGATTTGAGAAAAGCCTTTCAAAAAAATGCAATCACAGAGCACATTTCTGGTCATAAAATAAAATCTGATTGGCCAAGAAAAATAAATGTAGCCGAGTATGGGAGGTGGGGCTGCAGAGAGAGAGAGAGATTTTTTTTAAATGTTGGAAGTGAGAGCAAGCAAAGTCATTAAGTGCAGTACCAAATGTGCTATGGGATGGAAGGAAGCCCAGCCTAAGACACATTAAAAGTATTTGGTTCTACATTTTATGCAAATGTGCCTTGTGGTGACAGATTTTTGTCCTCCCTATCCACATTAATGGAAAGCATTAACCACAAACCTTTGAGGTGGTTCTATTCACATGCCCAGAACTGGAAATGGAAGAGTCTCCATATGAAAGAACATCAAAAGATCAATCATTACAGCAGACAAATTTAGAAAGGTTGCAGAAGAAGAGACCAAATGTTCCACAAGAATAGTATATGGAAGTTTGTCGAGCTAATGCAGGATGGAAAACAATAAGATGCAAATAAGCCTGGAGAATAAGCATGATGCAGAACAGTAGTACCATAAAGTACCATAAAGCCAAACTGGTAGCTTAAAGATACACCTGGAAATACAAAAAGGACTCTAATCCTTATCTAAGCAGCATGCACTGTAAATACTACTTTTCTTCATGGAGAAATTGATATCTTACACATAACATCCATCCAGTTTTAAAGATCTAGAAAAGGAAGGTTTCATGTACAACTTTCAGGGGGGAAAAATGTCAGTCTTGAAGCAAGCTAGAACCTAGAATGAACCAGAGGCTTGATAAGCATACATTCAGTGAAGGTAAAATTCATTACAATTTTATTCCAAATTCAAAAACAACAGATGAAATAAATTTACACTTTTGTGGATGATTAAGTCATGTGCTACCAAAATAAGGAGGCTACCTAAGATACTGTAAAGTTATTCAACAGAGCCATACCGGTAGAAGGAAAAATGGAGAATGGAAGCTAGACAGAAAGATGGAATTTTGTTTCTCAACCAAAGAAACAAAACAAATAATTTTTTTGACTAAAGTCAATGATGCCAATAGAAACTGACTTCCTAAAGCAAACTGATCTGGTCCATCTCTTGACCCTGATAAATACAAGTCTGCAGTTGGAAATCACCTGTACATAGCCACATTGACAAGGCCAATCACTACAGCAAATAGGAAGTGAATGCATCAACCAAAGGGGACTGAATTGGAGAGGATAAGTAAATATCTAAGTGACACTGTAAACTTAGATCTCCACTGTCAAATTGGTAGGCCATAGGGATGCACAGAAGATAGGGCATACTATAAGCCAATAAATGGATAATTGTTCCTATATGGAGGTAATGCAATCCATAGATCAGTGATGGCTAACCTTTTTGCCGCCGCATGCCAAAAACGGGGGGAGTGTGGGGCAGTCGCGCACCCGCGTGCCCACACCATTTAATGCCTCCCCACCCCTGCGCAGGTGCGCTCCCCCTGCTTTTGGCACACAATGACAGAAAGGTTACCAGTAGGCCCGGTAGGCCTGTTTTTCACTCTCCCCAGGCTCCAGAGGCTTTCTTGGAGCCTGGGGAGGGCAAAAACAGCCTTCTCCACCCCCCCTGGAAGCCCTCTGGAGTCCAGAAACAGCCTCTTTCCTGACTTCCGGTGGGCCCGGAAGGCCTGAAAATCAGCTGGCCGGTGCATGCATGCGTGCTGGAGCTGAACTAGGGCAACGCTCGCGTGCCCACAGATATGGCTCCGTGTGCCATCTGTGGCACCCGTGCCATAGGTTCGCCATCACTGCCATAGATAGAAGAAAAATAGTTAATAGTTGTTACATTCTCCACTGAAACAGAGCATGTGTCTATAGCATAAACATGCCAATAGACTGTATGTTTATATAAACTGTCAACAGACTGGGTGATAGATAAGCCAAAACTAATAGTCATGTTTGAGAACAATTAGGAATGTATTTAGCTGTCCCAGATTAGAAAACTGCATCTGACGCACAGCAGATTTGTGAAGCATTAAAAAAGAGACATATAAAACTAAGTTGCTACCTGTAAAAAGGAATGCTGACAGATGTACTCTACAGAAATCAACATAAAATATTCCAAGAAATGCTATTTGAGTTGTAAATCAGCATCTTAATCAGTGAGAAAGATGTTGGAAGAATGACATCAGTGGCAATAATTCTTCACATTTCACAGTTTATTGACTACTGGAGAAAGAAAGGTAAGTAGAAATTACATGTTTGCTTTTTGTCTCTAAAGCTGCCTGCTCTTTGTTAGATATTGTTAATATAAGGGTCGTTCCTTCTACCTTTGTCCTCAGGCATGTATGCACTGAGTTCTTAGCTTTTAATTCTCCTCTTTGGTACGATGCAATTAATCATTTTTAGAGGTAGTTTTGCCTACCTCTATCGTATTTCATCAACAAACTCTTATTTTTGTTATAGCTAAAAGCGTGCTTCATCAACTCCAGAATCCCACTCTTGGAATGCACATGGCACATATTGCTTCCCTTCAACTAAGTGAGCATCTTCATTCTCACATTCTGAAATTGTGCCTAGAAAAACTCAAACCAGCTTCCAGAAGAGGAAACTGAAGAGCACCAATGCCACACTTATTTCATATAATTTATAAAGGTCTTTTCCTATCTATAAAGTGCCGTGTGTGTCTATAAAGTTGTATATGTGATCGTACAATTTTTATTTGTTGATGCTCTGCCATAAGAGGGAAAACACACTTATATTGTTATCGGCATGAACATACAATATGTGTTAAGGCTCTTGAGGCGGTAACCGAATCACAGCCTGTAAATCAGCAGCTTTCAACCCCTTACAAGATATATGTAAAAACTATAGAGCTAAACACCTCACTGGTGTTACTCCAACATGCCATCTGCTCAGAGACGCAATAGGAAGAAGCTTGGATAGATTCCAAATCTTGGCTCATTATCTATTTATGAAACACCTACTTTTACTGGTTTTATTGAGAGAGCTAGAAAACTATCAGAGCACCAAAAAGTAATTGCAAAAAAATTTATAAAGCTATATCATCCTTGAAACATTTGAGTGTTGCAAAAATGTGTTTTTATCCATGAGAATATACTTTTAGGTACTGCAGATGGACAAATAAAGAACTATTAAGAACTCATTTATAATGAGGAAGAAAAGTAAAAAAGACACGAGTATTCTAAATATAATAAGCTCTACAATCACCATCTCTCCACAGATTTAATTCCTTCTCTATACAGTACTTTTTACTCACCCCAATTCCAAAAGGATCTTGATGGATTACAATTGCAAAATAAAGTTTTAATCCCATCTCAATTTGCCATGTCTCAAGCTATTTCAAAAGTCTCTTCCAGTTCTGTCTCAGAAAGTTTTTGAAACAACTCTCCTGAAACAAGATTTAGTATGGAAACCAAAGAATAAAATTATCTAGCCTTTTGAGGTAGTTTGAAGTATTTTGGATTTTGAGAGCACATATTACAAAAAGACTGTCATGCTCAGCCTGGCCAGAGACAAAACACTAATTTAAATGTGACTAATTAATTTCTCAGGATGATTGCTATTACTTCATTTAGAACTTTTCTATACAGGTTGGTGCACACTTCCCAAAAAATTATTAGGCATTATGGATAATTTCCAGTCTTTATTATTTTTAATTTCTAATAAGGGTTCTGGTATATTGAAGAATGCTAAAGTATTTTCAAAAATAAGAATTATGGAGGATTACTAGATCTGGGCTCAAAAAACCAGATACAGTATATTTTTTTATTTCTTTGTTGTCACTTAGTTATCGCAGCTCAAATCTGACAGACCATGATTATACTTCAGGCTGAAAGATTGATTTGTAGCGTGCCAAATGCAAATTTATTTTTTAAAAAACGATAAATAAACTGGAAAAAATGCAGAAGGTCAAGGCAACATATGATAAAGAAGTGATTTGTCGCTTTGGAACCAACAAATCTATTTTAATAGTAATTTATTAAAGTTTACAATTACAAAAATAAAGACTAGTACAAACTAAGAAAATTATAAAAAGTTAAATTTCCAGAAAAGAAAAATTAAATGCAAAAAGAAAAAGAGGAAAAAGTATATATTAAAGGGAAAAAAAAGAAACAAAAAAGAAATAAATAATAACCACCTTCATCATGTCAAGCACAATGCCATCTACTCTAATAGTACATCAAAAGTCCTCTTCATCCCAAAACTTATAAAGATTCTTAAAATCTCCCCATTTAATTCTAGTCAGTAAAAATTAATACATTTTAAAAACATTTAAACCTCTGTTGTTAATAACAGAATATGGTCAAGGTACGTGGCCTAAATCCTGTATGTATATGTATGTGTATATATATATATATATATATATATATATATATATATATATATATATATATATATATATATATTTAAACATTTTATCATAAACATCCCTCTAATATCATCTCACTCTATCCTATTACTGTAACCATGCATCAAAATCAACCAAAAATGGCATCCCAATTTTATAGATGTTAATAATAAAAATATAAATATCCAATTTTTTTTTAATCATAAGCCTTCCGATCCAAAAACAGATTAAATTTATCTTTGCTTTGCTTCCTGACCTGCGCATTCATAAACTCTGCTTTAATATCTCTACAGCTTTGTCTAATATTTTAAACATCGGTCTGTCTTTATCTTAAATGTTAGATGTAATGAAAAATTCAACTGCATATCTGTGAACTCTGTGACAAAAGCAGGCCCTCTCATAATCCACATTCTTCTGAATAAAATTGACACCAGTACAATAATATTTATGAATGTGGTTCTCTCCATAAAAAGGTAAATAAATATATTTGATTTTTTTTCTTGTCATAGAAATGCTATGAGCATCCCCTGATGTTTTCCCACATTTTGGCTTACTGTTATTAGAAATATCTGTACATTAAAATTTCTTTTTCTATATTTTATTCTATCTTTATTACTTCAAGTAATATTACTGATTACTTTATATAAACAACTCAAGGAGGCAAACATATCTAACACTCCTCCTATTTTTCCTATTTTTTCCATAACAACTCTGTAAGGTGAGTTGGTCTTAAAGAGAGTAATTGGCCCATAGTCACCCAGCTGGCTTTCATGCACGATTAGAACTTCTAACATGCTGCCTTAACCACTAGACAAAAGTGCCTCTCAATTTTCAGTTCTGGAAAGAATCTGTCAACTGTGTAGAAGAGGAGTTGGATTATAATACTTTATTTACAAGGATTGGGCAAAGCAGAGAAAGGGCTGTTCAAAACCACATTTCCCCCATTTTTTAAAAAACTAAAACTGAACATGAGATAAAGTACATGCAGAAATCTGAACTATGCAAAATAATCCAAAAACAAATTCAGGTGGAAAAGCATTGGATCTACTTTGGAAGACCTTTCATTTCTTTCTCACACTTCTATTAAAGGACAAAATCTATCCAGTTTGTGGTGGAATTATTTTAGCCTCACTCCGGAAGTAGGAGTAGGAGATCCATGTTCTAGATCTCCCTTAGGTATGGAAGTTAACTGTGCAACTTTTGGTCAGTCACTCTCTCTCAGCCCTATATTGGGAAGTCAAAAACATTTATGTATCATTTGACTCAGTTGGTGGATTATGGTTCATAATCTTCAATGAAGAGGCCTTCATTCTGTGGTGGATTATTTTGGGCTATTACCACCACCAACAACAACAACAATAACAACAACAACTATATTTAAATACCTGAAGGGGGAACTTCTGGTGGGATCGCGACATTGCCGGACGCTTCTTTTTGAAGCGCCAACCCAGGGCTCCGTAGAACCGCAAGAACAGCGACTATCAGCTGTCTTGCGGTTTGGAAACTTTCTGTTCTGTCCCCATCCTCCACACACACAACCCACACAGATAGACGAGGGTTAAAGGAGTAGCACACACATGGAAGGTTCGTTATCACAGCTTGGCAGCCCTTTGTAAACCGGCTGCCAAGGTCTTTACTAAACAAGGGGGGGGGGAAACACCTCCACCAGATAACAAAACATGTACACACCA